>MU743407.1:343824-360701 GCA_026770625.1 Nicotiana glauca
CCCCCCAAACTCTCTCATTTCTCACCTCTCACCAGCCATCACCACTCCCCATTCTCTCAACTTTTTTTTACCTAACCCTAGTTATAACACGCCGTCACCGGCATAAACCTTCTCCTTATGAAGCTTCCATGGCTTCTCCGGCCAGTCTTGGCCTTCTACGCGCCATGACTCTTTGATTCGTAAAACCTTGAGAAGATCTCAAGGGAACCCAGGCGGTTCTGGGTTGAAACTTTGCTCAATAGCCTGTCTCAGGCCATTTTCTCGACCGTGAGTAAGAGATTTCTCTTTATTTTATTACAAATCTATGGTGTCTAAACCTATTATCTCATCTTTGCTATTTTTCTAAAAAAACTAGTCTATTGCCTTCGATCCTTCTCATATCTGTATAGATCTGAGTTAAATCAAGCACTATTACGTTTTTCTTTGAAGAAAATTTCTGGTATTTCAAAATTGTTCTTCTACTCTTTGTATTCTTCTCAAAACTGGTGTCACTCCTAGCATCTTCTTAAAACTGTTTTCCATTTCTGAAAATGTTTTCACTCCTAAATTTATCTTTACACTGTTTTACTAAGCTCCTTAAAACTATGTCAAGCACTCTCACTTTACTCTTAGATTATTAAGTTCTGCCCTCCAGTATGTGTACTGCCTAGGAATCCATGAGATTCCTCCGAACTATGGCACACTGGGGCTGGCCCTTCCACAGTGCACATAACCAGTCCTCTATTTTAAGGGTCTTGGTATGAGCATTTCCCGGGATCCTTGAGGTCTTTAGGGAATTTTACACACTATTGTTTATGAGAGTTTTGGCTTCTGAGACTGTATTGAAGGCCTGACATTCCCAGGTTTACTTTGGGACCGATTTAGACTCCCTATAGTATAGTTTCATTTATTATGTAATTATTCATTCATGATCTGTAATAATATTCTTTGTAAATAGATATTGGGATAATTAGTAAAAAGGTGAGGGTTCCTATACGATTTTTGTGGGAAAACCGGGTAGAAATCCTGCTTTAGGTTTATATATGTTGATTTGCAGTAGAAATAATGCTTTAGGTTTATATTATTCAATAGATATCATGCCCCTAGGTTTGCTATGCCTATTTGTATTAAAACCATGCCATAAATCTGTGCATTAGATATCCTGCCTTAGGATAATTGTGTTTACTTATTTTGCCTATTAGAAAACATGTTATAGGATCATCATTCTATTATCACGAAAACTCTATTTTTGCACAAGTCATAATCACCCAAAAATTCATTGTTAAAGTCACCACTGTAATCATGTTTAATTAAATGACCATTTCTCTTTGTGCATTAGAAATCCTGCCTTTGGATTTTGTTTTCATTTGCTTTTCGCTTAAATGAATAATTATCCATGAAGAGGTTTAAAACATCCCAACACATAGATATCATGTTCTAGTATAAATATGCATGAAATCAGCTTTTTATAACATTCAACATCTAGACCAACAAGCCTATAGGATTTAATAAACTCAAGCTATTTGACTAATTCCCAGAATTCTGTTTTAGACAGCATGTTATAGGCGTACAACAAATCCACACCTAGGCAAGCCTTAGGTAATTAAAGGTTTCATAAAACTGCGAAATGGTGTTGTGTTATGAAATTGTCCAGGTTTAACAGGTTCTAAAATTAGTAGGCAAACTGATCAGGTTATATCACTTTGCTTCAAAATAATGCTGCATATTCTATGTGTGTGATGCTCATGTAGATACCCTGTTCTAGGACTTCTCTGAAATTACCTGAAATCTATGTTTAAGACGTGTTCCTTATTTGTTTTTGTGTGGAGGTAAACATGAGCCCCTTAATTGCTTCCCTATTTGATAGTCCTATGTGTTATTTGTTATCGCTTAGATTTTACCTTTTTAACACCTTAGGAGGGTCTAGCACTGCCTAAATTTAGAGGTCCTAAATACCTCCAGGACCATAACGAAAGGACGGGTAAAGCACGCTTAGAGTTTGTTAATTAAACTCGCTGATATAACCACTAAGGGGAGGGTAATGGGTAGTTAAGGATATGATGACCTGTGTGCTAATGCCACGTGTAACCTCTCTATTTGAGGAAGGCTTACCAGATATTGTAAATATGTAATCCTATAGGCTAGCCAACTTAGGACTTCCCTTCCTTTACTTACATATGTGTGCTCAAACTACCTAAATTTCTTTATTTGCAAATGTCTTCTTAGACTGTTTACCTGTTAAATGACTAATTCACATAGTTGAGTTCCGCCAAGACCCACCGTTGTGGACCGCTGCATAACACGTTCCCCTCAAGGTTATTTCGAGCCTTACCCTAATCTCTGGTAATGCAAACTAGTTATATGAGTTAATTGCTCTAGGTTCCCTATCGCACCTTAATCCGTTAGGTGGCGACTCTTCAAATACCCAATTCCCAGAAGAAAACGAGTTGTTCCCAATGAATGTCAAAACCCGAACTCCACGAAGGAAAAAGCGGTCGCGACAACATGGTGACTATGCTGGGGATATTTTAGGCTCTTACCATAACGAACTTATTTTTGTGAATTAATCTTAAGCATGTTTTATCCCGTGCACTCTCCCCTTATTTGTATTTAACTGCTTATTTTCAAACATTTACGATTTCCTTTATTTCCTGAAACTGACTTGTCTCTTTATTTTCTTTTTTCATAATTGTCTTTCAATACTGCATTTATCATTTTTTAAACGTGCAAATACTTGACAACATGCTACTTATTGTTTCATAAATCATGCTCAACATCATACTCCACTAGTGCGTGATCAATCCTATAGCAACGCTTGATGAGTGTTTGCGCTCTTCCTAATATCACCCTTTAAATTTGGAAAGGCATATTTGTGGTAAAACTAGTCAATCAGCGGTGCGTTGGATGGTTCCATGCCTTTCCCCTTCAAGTTGTCCGCTTGAGGGTAATAGTCTAGACCTCTATAACAACCTTACTCTGAATGATTGTACATGTATCATGGTCAAACCTAGCCAGGTTAATATGTTGTCCACATAATAACCCTTTAAGACAAGCCTCACCCAAAATTCCATCAGGTTTTCCATAATCCCAATGGACGCAATCGCGACTATGTGCATTAATTTGGAGAAATAAGTGCCAATATGCTAATTATTGTTGTATAAATAGACAAATCTGGAGGGGGAATACCACCTTTTGTTTTGCAGAAAATGAGGCATGAAGTTCTCAGATTTGGTATAGTCAGTAGCATACCTTCACTTTTGCTAGATTTATGGAGGGATCTTCTCTCAAGTGACCAAAATCATGTGAAATGAGTCTTAGGAAATTTGCCTTCTCTGTTGGATCTTCAGCCAAACAAAATGTTGATCGAGGCTGCCACAATATTTTGGGACAAGGAAAGGGCTGTGTTCCGTATTGGGGACATAGAAATGACCCCTCTTCTAGAAGAAATAGAGGGATTGGTGGGTTGCCTTGGGATATACATTGTGAGCACCTAATTTTTGACTATATTTGAATTTTTCATCACCTTTTTGTATTTATATAGATTTCAAGTTTAATTTTAATATTTTTAGTTTATTTCACCTTTTTAATAAGTTTATATGATAAAATTAAAAATCATACAAAAAATAACATTTTTAGATAATAGTTATGTTTTGTTTGCAAAAGAAAAGAAATTCACAAAAATATGTTTTTGTCTAATTTTGGTAAGACTAGTAATTTTATAACTTTTTCCTTAATAGTTTCTTGTTTTCTAATTTTAATATTAATGTAGTATCTTTAATTTTAAATTATCTTTAAAAAGAAAAGACAAAAAAAGAAAGAACCAATAAAAAGTATCCGTTTGGCCAAAGATTCCTACCTTATCTCTCCGTAACAAACCTCACTTGCACCCTAATTTAATTTGCCATTCATGTTTTTTAGCACATGGCAGGGGGACCACATGTGACGACTTGACTCGTCATCTCATAAGTTACCGCTCCGTTTTCCCCATTTTCTGCTTCTTTATGCTTCACTATCAGTGTCTTGTGTGATCGAGTTGGTTTGGAGAGGTTTTGGTAGGAAATGATTCATTTAGTCTCTTTAAGGAAGGCTTAGTTTGGAAAAATCAACCGGATATTGATTTATGTGTTAGAGGGCTCGGATATGATTTCCAATAGTTTGGTTAGCTTCGGGGGATAACTTGTGACTTAGGAGTGTGATCGAAAGTGGTTTTAGAGGTCCGGTGTAGAATTAGGCTTGAATTGGCGAAGTTAGTATTTTGGTGAATTCCGGTTGGTAGGTGAGATTTTGATTCGAGGTCGGAATGGAATTCCGAGAGTTTCAGTAACTTCGTTATGTGATTTGGGATGTGTGTGTAAAATTTCAGGTTATTCGGAGGTGATTTGGTTAGGTTTTTTATCGAATGGGTGTTTCGGAAGTTTTAAAAGAACTTAGGCTTGAATTCGATGTAATTTCATGGTTTTGGTGTTGGTTGAGGTGTTTTGGTGATTGGAACAGGTTAGGATGATATTTTAGGAGGTGTTGGTGCTTTTGGTTGAGGTCACGGGGGCCTTAGGGTGATTTCGGATGGCTAGCGGGGACTTTTGGACTTGGATAATTTGCAGAAAATGCAGCAGCAGGTGCAGGCCTATTTTGGCCTTCACGTTCGCGAGCCTGGGGTCGCATTCATGAAGAAGGAAGTTGGGGTCCCTGAGTTTTGTGCTTCGCGTTCGCGATTGGGTCTCGCGTTCGCGGAGGGTGAGATTTCTGAGCTTCGTGTTCGCGTGGAGCTTTTCGCGTTCGCGTAGGAGGAAGCTGGGGTCCCGTTTGTTTTATTCATCGCATTCGCGACCAAGGGGTTCGCGTGTAGGGGACCGCATTCACAAAGGGTTATTTTGGTCAAGGCAATTTTTGTGCATCGCGAACGCGAGAAGGCCCTCGCGTTCGCATAGAATAAATCAGCAGCTGGGCAGAGGGTTTTTAAACATTTCATCCGCGATCCTAAATCATTTGTCCACAATTGTTGAGCATTTTGAGAGCTATTTGGGAGAAATCGAAGAGGGATTCGAAGAGGATTGATTGGAGTGAGTTTTATGAACGAAAAACGTGATTTAATTGTGAAATTAACCTTGAAATTCATGGGAACTTAGCTAAAAAGGGAACAACTAGGGCTTGGAATTTTGAGATTTTAAATTGGGATTTGAATAGGCCATTTAATCTCGAAATTTAAAGTTCTTGATATGTATAGACTCGTGGTGAGATAAGGAACCCGTGGATGTGAAAATTTTTGAGTTTTGAGAAGTGGGCTCGGGGCTCAGGTTTTGCTAATTTTGGGATTTTTGATATTTTTTGATTGTTTTCGATTGGATTTTGTTCCCTTAGCATATTGTAACGTATTCGTTGTGGTTTTGGTCAGATTTGATGCGCGAGGAGGCCGATTTGAGAGGCAAGGGCATAGAGAGCTAGATTTTTGGCCGGCTTGATGTGAGTAATGAATGTAAATGATGTCCTGAGGGTTTGAAACCCCGGATTTGCACATCGTAGTGCTATATTGAGGTGAGACACACGCTTGATGATGAGCGCGGGGTCGTTTACTTTGGGGACTGGGACTTGGTCCGTCCCGAGTGATATTTTTACCGCGTAATTGATTGAAGCTTATTTGATATCATTATTATTTGGACTAATTTTCATAAACCCTTCGGGGATTGCTATCACTATTTTCTCACTATTTTGACATATTGCTTGAACTCAGTCATATTGTTTAATACTATTTTACAAACTTAGCCACTTTTACTCAGATTTGAAACTGAAATGATATTTCTAATGATGTTTTGGGCTGAGAACTACTATTTTATTATGGCCCAAGGGGCTTATGTGATTTCTGGACTGAGTAGGGGGATCGGGCTGCGCGCCACAGCAGCATTATATTGATATTGATATGAGACTGTGGCCCTAGTTGATGCAACGTGATGGCTTGTTATTGTGCTTGGGACGTAAGGGGCCCCTCCCGGAGTCTACACACCCCTAGTGAGCGCCGTCGACGATAATTAAAAGGATCAGGCTGCACGTCGCAGCGGGTACCATACATGTGTTGATTTTTCTTTCTATATCTGTCACTTAATTGCTTATTTGCTATAGCATTTCTACATTTTGATTTCATTGTTTATTTATGTCATTCCACTTGTTTGAGCTGCCGCAATATATATTACTTTGTGTTTTCCATGATTTCTTATTCTCAGTCATTATTTATGCTTATTACTCACTGGGTCGGCGTACTCATATTACTCCATGCACCTTGCGTGCAGATCCAGGTGCATCTGAGGCTGAGTGAGGATTTTCTGTTGAGCAGCACATATCCGGGATCATCGAGGTAGCTGCAATGTCGTCCGCAACCCTGATCTCTCCCTTCTATCCTTTGTTTTATTTCATATTACCTAGATTGCTATACATTAGGTTTATAAACCTATATTAGAGGCTCAAACTTGTGACACCAGATCTTTTGGGCTATGTAGTAGTATTATTAATTGAAATTCCGTATGTTTAACTCTTATTTCAGACTTCTAGTATTATAACTTGGTAATTTATCTGTGTTAGTTGATAATGAACTATATGAGAATTGGGTTAAGGTTGTTAATTGGTCAGGCTTGCCTATCAGTGTGTTGGGTGCCATCACGACCGGGGTTGGGGTCGTGGCTAGTTGGTATCAGAGCCTAGGTTACTTGGTCTTGCAAGTCATGAGCCGGTTTAGTAGAGTCTCGCGGATCGGTGCAGAGACGTCTGTATTTATCCTCGAGAGGCTGCAAAACCTTTAGGAAAAACTTCATCTTCTTGAAATTTTGTCGTGCGAACTTGTTGATTCGGGTACTAAACTTCTCTTCATTCTATTCTCTCATAGATGGTGAGGACTCGTGCTACCGGACAAGGCAGACGACCCCCAGTACCTCCAACTGAAGCCACCAGAGGCAGTGGATGCGGTCGTGGTCGTGGTCGTGGTAGAGGCAGAGCAGCCGGGGCAGCACCTGTTGATCCACCAGTTGCCCCAGATCAGGATCAGGCTCCAGTCGTGGATACTCCAGCAGCACCTGTTCAGGCACCAGCTGTGCCCGTCATGATTTCAGTTTTTAGGAGGCCTTGGCACAGATCTTATTAGTTTGCACTGGCCTGGCTCAGGCAGTTTTAGCCACCACAACAACAACTACTTCGCAGGCCGGGGGAGGCAATCAGACCCCCGCTGCTCGCATACCTGAGCAGGTAGTGCAGGGATTTCAAACGCCGGGAGTACCTCCAGCTCAGCCGGTTGCACTAGTTCAGGACTTCGTGGTTCTAGCTATGCCAGACGATGAGCAGCATTGTCTTGAGAGGTTTGGTAGGCTCCAGCCTCCGACATTCAGTAGTGCTGAGGCCGAGGATGCCCAGGGTTTTCTTGACAAGTGTCAGCGTATGTTCCGTACAGCAGGGATTCTTGAGTCAAGTGGTGTGGCATTTACCACCTTCCAGTTCTCGGGGGATGCTTTTACTTGGTGGGAGGATTTTGAGAGGCGTAGGCCTGTCGGTGCAACACCCCTTTCTTTGCAACAGTTCTCTGCTCTCTTCCTGGAGAAGTATGTACCGTAGTCCCGTAGAGAGGAGGTGCATAGACAATTTGAGTGGTTGACGCAGGGGATATGACCGTGACCCAGTATGAGATGAGGTTTTCACAGTTGGCCCGACATGCTATTTGGATGATTCCGATAGATTGTGATAGGATCAGGAGGTTTGTGGATGGCCTAAACTAGCATCTCCGTATTTTGATGACTAGAGAGAGAGAGAGTATTGGGTGCTACATTCGAGGAGGTGGTCGATATCGCTCGTGAGATTGAGACGGTTTACCGTAGAGAGCGAGAGGAGAGAGAGGCCAAGAGGCCTCGAGGATCGGGTAGTTTTAGTGGTGCTCCGTTTAGGGGCCATTTCCAGCATGGTAGAGGACATTCTTTCAGGCCTGCTCAGTCGGCCCATCCAGAGTATTGTGGGGCATCTTCAAGCCGTGGTCATCATGGGTCTCAGTCGGGCCAGTCTTCACTCAGCGCCCTACCAGCTCAGACTTCATCTTGTGCCCCATCAACTCAGGGTTCTTGTGCGCCGAGTGCATCTGCTAGTCACTCTGGTGTGAGGGGTTCCCTTCAGTCCCCATCTCCAGCATCGGGTAGTTGTTATGATGCGAAGAGTTTGGGCATATAAGGAGGCAGTGTCCTCGACTTTGTGGTGGTCAGTCTCAGTAGAGGGATCAACCCTCGACTTCTACACCAGTTACTTCATCACCCGCCCAGACAGCCAGGGGTCTCCTTAGAGGTGGAGGTCGATCAGGCGGTGGCCAGGCTTATTTTTATGCTATTCAAGGCAGAACAGATGCCATTGCTTCAGACACTGTCATTACAGTTATTCTTTTAGTCTGCCATAGAGATGCCTCTGTATTATTTAATCCCGGTTCCACCTACTCATATGTGTCTTCATATTTTGCTCGTTATTTGGGTACACCCCCTGAGTCTCTTTCCTTACCTGTTCATGTGTATACCCCGGTGGACGATATTGTTATTGTGGACCATGTGTACCGGCCATGTGTTGTGATTCTTGGGGGCCTGGAGACCCGAGTTGATCTATTGCTATTGAGCATAGTGGACTTTGATGTTATTTTGTACATGGATTGGTTATCTCCGTGTCATGCTATTCTAGTCTGTCATGCTAAGATATTCACTTTGGCTATACCGGGTGTACCGCGGATCGAGTGGCGTGGTGTGACTGATTATGTTTCGAGTAGAGTGATATCTTTCTTGAAGGCCCAGCGTATGGTTTGGAAAGGTTGTCTGTCATATTTATCCTTTGTGTGGGATGTTAGAGATGAGACTCCTAGCATTGATTCTGTTCGAGTTGTGAGGGATTTTCCCGATGTATTTCCTGCAGACCTGCCGGGCATGCCACCAGATAGGGATATCGGTTTTGGTATTAATCTGGTGCCAGGCACTCAACACATCTCTATTCTGCCATACCGTATGGCACCGACGGAGTTGAAAGAATTGAAGGAGCAGCTTTAGGAACTCCTAGATAAGGGGTTCATTCGGCCGAGTGTCTCACCGTGGGGTGCGCCAGTGCTGTTTGTGAAGAAGAAGGATGGCATAATGAGAATGTTCATGGACTACAAGCAATTGAACAAAGTAACAATGAAGAACAAGTATCCCCTGTCTCGTATTGATGATTTATTCGACCAGCTTCAGGGAGCGAGGGTGTTCTCTAAGATTGATCTCCGTTCGGGCTACACCAGTTGAAGATCAGGGATTCAGATATTCCTAAGACTGCTTTCAGGACTAGATATGGTCACTATGAGTTTCTTGTCATGTCTTTCGGGCTGACCAATGACCCAGAAGCGTTCATACATCTGATGAACAGTGTATTTTGGCCTTATTTGGATTCGTTTGTTATCATGTTCATTGATGATATTCTCGTATGCTCACGTAGTCAGGAGGAGCACGCGGAGCATTTACGAGTGGTATTGCAAAGATTGAGGGAGGAGAGGCTTTATGCAAAGTTCTCCAAGTGTGAGTTTTGGCTCGGTTCAGTGGCTTTCTTGGGACACGTGGTGTCCAGCGAGGGATATTCAGGTTGATCCAAAGAAGATAGAGGCGGTTCAGAGTTGGCCTAGACCATCCTCAGCCACAGAGATTCGTAGCTTCCTTAGTTTGGCAGGTTATTATCGCCGGTTTGTTCCGGGTTTTTCCTCTATTGCATTGCCCTTAACCAAGTTGACTCAGAAGGGTGCTCCATTTGTATGGTCGGACGAGTGCGAGGAGAGCTTTCAGAAGCTCAAGACAGCTTTGACCATAACTCCAGTATTGGTTTTGCCATCAGCTTCAGGTTCATATACCGTATATTGTGATGCTTCGTGAGTTGGGATTGGCTGTGTATTGATGCAGGAGGGTAGATTTATTGCTTATGCTTCTCGTCAATTGAAGCCCCATGAGAAGAACTACCTTGTTCATGTTTTAGAGTTGGCTGCTATAGTTCATGCATTGAAGATTTGGTGGCACTACTTGTATGTCGTATCTTGTGAGTTATTCACTAATCATTGCAGTCTTCAACATTTGTTCAAGCAAAAGGACCTTAATTTGAGGCAGCAGAGGTGGCTAGATTTGCTTAGGGATTATGATATTACTATTCTGTATCATCCGGGAAAGGCCAATGTAGTGGCTAATACTTTGAGCCGAAAGACAATGAGTATGGGGAGCTTGGCGTACATTCCAGTTGAGGAGAGGCCATTTGTAGTTGATGTTCAGGCCTTGGCCAATCGGCTTGTGAGATTAGATATTTCGGAGCCCAGCCGGGTGTTAGCTTGTATGGTTTCTCGGTCTTTTTATATGATCACATCAGAGAGCGCCAATATGATGATCCACATTTGCTTGTCCTTAAGGACAGGTTCAGCATGATGATGACAGAGATGTGACCATTGGTGATGATGGTGTGTTAAGGATGCAGGGCCGGATTTGCGGGCCCAATGTGGATGGGCTTCGAGAGTTAATATTGGAGGAGGCCCATAGCTCGCGGTATTCCATTCATCCGGTGCCGCGAAGATGTATCAGGATCTTAGATAGCAATATTGGTGGCAGAGGATGAAGAGAGATATTATGGAGTTTGTAGCTCGGTATCTCAATTATCAGTAGGTGAAATATGAGCATCAGAGACCGGGTGGCTTGCATCAGCAGATGATTATTCCCGAGTGGAAGTGGGAGAGGATCACTATGGATTTTGTTACCAGACTCCCACGGACCTTGAAGAAGTTCGATGGTATTTGGGTGATTGTAGATAGGCTGACCAAGTCCGTGCACTTTATTCCTATCTATTCTACTTATTCTTCGGAGTGGCTGACAGAGTTATATATTCGGGAGATTGTATGGTTGCATGGTGTCCCAGCTTCCATCATATCAGATCGGGGCACTCAGTTTACTTCCCAGTTTTGGAAGTCTGTTCAGCGAGAGTTGGGCACTCAGGTGCAGTTGATCACAACTTTTCACCCTCAGACGGACGGGCAGTCCGAGCGCACCATTCAGATATTGGAGGATATGCTACGCGCCTGTGTTATTGATTTCGGAGGGTCATGGGATCTGTTTCTACCGCTTGCATAGTTTGCCTACAACAACACCTACCAGTCGAGTATTCAGATGGCTCCGTATGAGGCTTTGTATGGGAGGCGGTGTAGATCTCCAGTTGGTTGGTTCGAGCCCGGTGAGGCTAGGCTATTGGGGACATATTTGGTCCAGGATGCATTAGAGAAGGTGAAGGTGATTCAGGAGAGACTCCGTACAGCACAGTCGAGATAGAAGAATTATGCGGACAAGAAGGTTCGAGATGTATCCTACATGGTTGGTGAGAAGGTCCTGTTGAAGGTTTCACGCACAAAGGGTGTTATGAGGTTCATAAAGAAGGGGAAATTGAGTCCGTGATTCATTGGGCCTTTTGAGGTACTTCGGAGGATCGGGGAGGTGGCTTATGAGCTTGCCGTTCCACCCAGCTTGTCGAGCGTGCATCCAGTTTTTCATGTTCCTATGCTCCAAAAGTATATTGGAGACCATTCCCTTGTTCTGGATTTCAGTACGGTACAGTTGGAGGGTGATTTGACTTATGATATAGAGCCAACAACTATTTTGGAGCGTCAGGTTTGGAAATTGAGATCAAAGGATGTAGCTTCAGTGAAGGTGCAGTAGAGAGGTCAGCCCATGGAGGAGGCTACCTGGGAGACCGAGCGGGAGATGTGGAGCAGATATTCTCACCTGTTTGAGGCTTCAGGTATGTTTCTTGACTCTCTCGAGGACAAGCATTTGTTTAAGTTAGGGAGGATGTGACAACCCGACTCGTCACATCATAAGTTACCTCTCCGTTTTCCCCATTTTCTGCTTCTTTATGCTTCACTATCAGTGTCTTGCGTGATCGAGTTGTTTTGGAGAGGTTTTGGTAGGAAATGAATCACTTAGTCTCTTTAAGGAAGGCTTAGTTTGGAAAAGTCAACCGGAGGTTGATTTATGTGTTAGAGGGATCGGATATGATTTCCGATGATTCGGTTAGCTTCGGGGGATGATTTATGACTTATAAGTGTGATCGGAAGTGGTTTTAGAGGTCCGATGTAGAATTAGGCTTGAATTGGCGAAGTTAGTATTTTGGCAAATTCCAGTTGGTAGGTGAGATTTTGATCCGAGGGTTAGAATGGAATTCTGAGAGTTTCAGTAGCTTCGTTAGGTGATTTGGGATTTGTGTGTAAAATTTCAGGTTATTCGGAGGTGATTTGGTTGGGTTTTTGATCGAATGCGTGTTTCGGAAGTTTTAAAAGAACTTAGGCTTGAATTCGATGTAATTTGATGGTCTTGGTGTTGGTTGAGGTGTTTTGGTGATTGGAACAAGTTTGGATGATGTTTTAGGAGGTGTTGGTGCTTTTGGTTGAGGTCCGGGGGGCCTAGGGGTGATTTCGGATGGCTAGCGGGGAGTTTTGGACTTGGAGAATTTGCAGAAAATGTAGCAGCAGGTGCAGGTCTATTTTGGCCTTCGCGTTCGCGATCCTAGGGTGTCGCGTTCGCGAAGAAGGAAGTTGGGGTCCCTGAGTTTTATGCTTCGCATTTGCGATTGGGTCTCGCGTTCGTGGAGGGTGAGATTTCTGAGCTTCGCACTCGCAAGGAGCTTTTTGCGTTCGCGTAGGAGGAAGCTGGGGTCTAGTTGGTTTTATTCATTGCGTTCGTGACCAAGGGGATCGCGTTCGCATAGTGGTGTCTCTGGAAGCTTCGCGTTCGCGCGTAGGGGACCGCGTTCGTGAAGGTTTATTTTGGTCAAGGCAATTTTTGTGCATAGCGAACGCGAGAAAGCCCTCGCGTTCGCATAAAAGAAATCAACAATTGGGCAGAAGGGTTTTTAAACATTTCATCCGCGAGCCTAAGTCATTTTTCCACCATTGTTGAGCATTTTGAGAGCTATTTGGCAGAAATTGAAGAGGGATTCGAAGAGGATTGATTGGAGGTGAGTTTTATGAACTAAAAACATGATTTAGCTGTGAAATTAACCTTGAAATTCATGGGAACTTAGTTAAAAAGGGAAGAACTAGGGCTTGAGATTTTGAGATTTTAAATTAGGATTTGAAGGGCCATTTGAGCTTAGAATTTAGAGTTCTTGATATGTATAGACTCGTGGCAAGATAAGGAACCCGTTGATGTAAAAAAATTTGAGTTTCGAGAAGTGGGCCTGGGGCTCGGGTTTTGCTAATTTTGGGGTTTTTGATATTTTTCGATTGGGTTTTGTTCCCTTAGCATATTGTAACATATTCATTGTGGTTTTGGTCAGATTTGACGCACGAGGAGGTTTGAGAGGCAAGGGCATAGCGAGCTAGAGTTTTGGCCAGCTTGATGTGAGTAATGAATTTAAATGATGTCCTGAGGGTTTGAAACCCCGGATTTGCACATCGTAGTGCTATATTGAGGTGAGACACGTGCTTGATGATGAGCGCGAGGTCGTTTACTATTGAGGACTAGGACTTGGTCCGTCCCGAGTGATGTTTTTACCGTGTAATTGATTGAAGCTTATTTGATATCATTATTAGTTGGACTAATTGTCATAATTGGGCTTCGTTCCAACTAGTTGAACCCTTCGAGGATTGCTATCACTGTTTTCTCACTATTTTTACATATTGCTTGAACTCAGTCCTATAGTTTAATACTATTTTACAAACTCAGCCACTTTTACTCAGATTTGAAACTTAAATGATATTTCTAATGATGTTTTGGGCTAAGAACTACTATTCTATTGTGGCCCAAGGGGCTTATGTGATTTCTGGATTGAGTAGGGGAATCGGGCTGCGCGCCGCAGCAGTATTATATTGATATTGATATGAGGCTGAGTGCCTAGTTGATGCCACGAGATGGCTTGTTATTACGCTTGGGACGTAAGGGCCCCCTCTCGGAGTCACACCCCCAGTGAGCGCCGTCGACGATAAATAAAAGGATCGGGTTGCACGCCACAGTGGGTACTAGAGGGTACCATACTATGTGTTGATTTTTCTATCTATATTTGTCACTTAATTGCTTATTTCTTGTAGCATTTCTACATTTCGATTTCATTATTTTATTCATGTAATTCCACTTGTTTTTAGCTGTCGCAGTATAGATTACTTTGTGTTTTTCACGATTTCTTATTCTCAGTCATTATTTATACTTATTACTCACTAGGTCGGAGTACTCATATTACTTCCTGCACCTTGCGTGCAGATCCAGGTGCATCTGGGGCTAAGTGAGGATTATCTGTTGAGCAGCACATATCCGGGATCCTCGAGGTAGCTGCAACGGCGTCCGCAACCCTAATCTCTCCCTTCTTTCCTTTATTTTATTTTGTATTCCCTAGATTGCTATGCATTAGGTTGATAAACCTATATTAGAGGCTCGGACTTGTGACATCAGATCTTTTGGGCTATGTAGTAGTATTATTAATTGAAATTCTGCATGTTTAACTCTTATTTCAGACTTCTAGTATTATAACTTGGTAATTTATCTGTGTTAGTCGATAATGAACTGTATAAGAATTGGGTTAAGGTTGTTAATTGGTCAGGTTTGCCTAGCAGTGTGTTGGGCGCCATCACGACCGGGGTTGGGGTCGTGACACCACAAGGTTTCATCTTTATCTTCTTCTTTCCAAATAAGGACAGACACACATTTTTTTATAAGGAAAAAAAAAATAAAAAAAGAAATGAAGGAAAAAGCAAACCAAAAAAAGAAAGCAGATTTGCACACAAATAAATGGGAAAAGGGGTTAGGTCACGTTTCTTGGGGTATGGGTTTTCTTTATTTTTGTTTCTATACAACACATAAGAAAACGACAAAAAATATAGGCAGGGGAAAAAACGCAAAAAAAATCTGGGGAGGGGAAGATCTGGACAGATCTGGGGAACAGAATAAAAAAATGGAAACAAAATAGAGAGAGAGGAGCATCCATCGACAAAAGCCATCGAAACCCCACCCCTTTTAACGTCTTCTTCTTCTCTTCTTCCTCATCCTTAATCACCATGTTTCCCCCATAGGGTCAGCCATGTAAGAACTCAAAACTCAGCTCTTTTACCCCAAAACTCCTGCCCAAAATCTCCTCCAGATACAGTTCCAAAATGAGCTAAAAACAACACCTGCAACCAGTGAAAATGATCTCCAAAACCACCTTTCAAGAGCCTTTTTCCACCTGAAAATTCCACCCTGAAACAGCCTCAAATCACCTCAAACCAGCCCCTGTTTTCAGCACAAAAACCCCTGAAAATCATGCACATACACAGATCTCATCGCCACTACTCCTTGTTCTTCGTCTATCACAGCCACAACAGCCATAAAACCTACTTGAGTCCTTCAGTGCTGGTTCGAGTTTGTTTCCGGTCGCCTGTTCGAAATTTCCGTCTTAGTCTTCAGCTTACAGTCCGTTCGTGTTTAGCCATAATGTCGCGTTCTTCTCTTAACCAGTTGGAAGATATTAATATATCGAAAGGATTCAAAGATCCATTGTTATCTTCTTTATCATTTTTGCTTGGATAGTTAAAGTTCTATAATCGGTAATGGTTGCTAAATAGTTTGTTGTAGAAGTCATTTTCACTTAGTTGGTTTCATGTTTGTTACTTCATCTTCTTGTTAATCAAGGAAATTGCAAAACGTTAGTTTGAATAATGAGGGGATTAGCAGTAATGGACCATGTGAATGTTGGTTGAAATTTGTTGAAGTTCAACGTACGTTTGTATCTTGTGTGCTTCATGAGAAATTTTAAAACTTTTAAATCTGATTTAGTACATCAATTAGTGGTTGATATCGTGTTTTGATTCTTGGTAAAATTGGTTAAATCTATTTATTTTTGTCTATTATCGTTAAATAATTTGAGGCGTGCCGTGCCAAATAAAATCTCAAAATATATGGCCCTCATTTAATTAATATTTAAAATCCTTAAAATTCTAGGCGTGCCATTTAGTGAATTTTCCATGGCCCTCGCAAAGTTGAAAACACGTAGTTGCTTTAGGCGCATAATTTAAAATTACCTTCCTAAACTCGGGTGTGCATTTCATGTGACCCAAATCTAAATCTCACAACATTACATAAAATGTGTCTCGGATTGTGGGTGCATTTTATGTGGCGTGGTCCAAAGACGCATTTTAGATGACGTTGAAATCTTCTTAAAAATAATTAAAAGTGGTTAATAAGTTTAAAATTGTACCATAGGTTAAAACATGTATTAAAATCAGATAATAGGCCAATTGTGATAGTTTAAGTGACCGTGCTAGAACCACGGAATCCGGGGGTGCCTAGCACCTTCCTCCGGGTTAACAGAATTCCTTATTCAGAATTTCTGGTTCACAGACTTCAAAAAGGAAAGTCGAATTTTTCTCGATTTGGGATTTAAAATAAACCGGTGATTTGGGACACCAATTAAACTATCCCAAATGGCGACTCTGAATTGAATAAATAATCTCATTTCGAATAATGTGACTTAAAGTGGAAAACTCCCTTATACACTATCCTTCGGGGGTGGTGTGTGAAAAAAGGAGGTGTGACAGCTCTGGCGACTCTCCTGGGAAGATAAACCAGAACTTTGGTTCAGGGTTTAAGAATTCGAGCTTAGAATAACTTTTATAGTTGGCTTGTTTCATTATCTGATTTTTCTACATGTTTAAGCCTAATATGTTAAATGCCGTTTTTTACAGCTTTGATATTGTTTGGACTGTATATAAATTGCTATGAATCCCTCCTCCCTCTGAGTCTTCTAAATCATCTGGGAAGGGTGCACTTCGTGTAACATCTCTTTTGTTAGAGTCATATCCAATTTTAGAATGAGGTTCAGACAAGTTGTAAAGCCGGTGAAGCTTCTGTATTCCCGATACGCTGCCCCCCCCCCCCCCCCCC
>MU743407.1:360987-400848 GCA_026770625.1 Nicotiana glauca
CCTCATGCTAGATCCCTAGTAGGAACGCTTGTTTGCATCATGTGCATCTAACTTTGGGGACTCAACACAGGGGTTGGGTCCGTTTAGGACAGGTGTACCCAAATTCAAAAGACCATCCTGATGCATCTTACGTGATACTTGCGCATCTGTTTGTTCGACTTGCATGTTGACCGGCTTCTAGAATATGGATATAAAATAATAAAAAAAATGGAAAAATCAAAAATCAAAAACAAGAGTGAGAGGTAGGTATTTAGAATATTCTGAAACTCTGCCGGAATTCTGAAAAAACAAAAGTCATTTCAAAATGAGCCAAAAAATTTCAAGTGCCATGTTTCCCTAGTTCCGTCAAATCTGACCGAAGTACGCGGGTCTGATTTTCACTGGATGTGAGATACGTAGGCAAGCCTCATCGGTTCCGGCCACCATTTTCAAAAAATATCCAAAAATATTTTCATTTACTTCCTTCTTTAGAAAGTCTTTCTTTTAGACCCAAATTTTTAAAAAATACAAAAATATTTTCTTTTATTTTGTTCTTAAAATCCAAAAATATTTTACTTCTTCTTTCAAAAAAAAAAATTAAAAAGAAAATTCAAGATTCAAAAATATTTTCTCTTTTCTTTAGAGTATTTCTTTCATAAATTCAAAAATAAAAGTCCAAAATCCAAAAATATTTTTTATCTTCTTTAGAAGTTTTTCTTTCGAAATTTAAAAAAAATAATAATCAAAAAATATTTTCTTTCTTCTTTATATAAGTCTTTCTTTTGAAAATTAAAAAAGAAAAAGAAAAAACATTAAAAAAAAATACTTAGTTTATTTGATTTATTTCTGATCTTCCCGAGCTACGCAAGATTTGATTCATGTTCCCACATGATACGTAGGCAATCCACATCAGGTTCGATCAACCATTAAAAAGGAAAATGAGGAAAAATGAAAAAAAGAAATTAAACAAAAATAAAAAAATGTTGATAATAATAAGGACCGACTGAGTCCATTCTAACGTGTCTTTTGTTTTGAAATTGATAAAGTTGAGGTGGTCGGTTTGTGGTAAGCTGGAAACACAAGATCCAAGGAAAAATGATAACTGACATCGAAGTTGTTTCAAGTACTCAAAAGACTCAGGGTCAGAGGGTTCAACAAGAGTCTACTGTGTTTGAGAAAATAGAATACTGAGACAGCAAAATGACCGAAATGTGTCAAGCATGGGCCAGTGGTCATGGACAACCTCATCATGAGTCACAATTTGCTACACAGCAAGAGCAGTACCACTCTCCTGAGTACCACTCGTACTCGTTTGATCTTCCTGCAAATATTGAGAAGCTTGCCCGAAAGATGGCACAGGAAGAAATGACCCAAAGAGTAAAAAGCTTAGAACAATGGTTGAAAAAATATGCAAGGGTTAGCAGGTCAAAAGAGTATTGCCTTCAAGGATCTATATATGTTCCTCGATGTCCATTTGCTGCCTGGTTTCAAGAATCCCAAATTTAAAAGTGTGATGGACATGGAGTATGAGAATCCTCTTGGGAATGTGCCGACTGAAATTGGAGAAGGCCATGGTGATTCTGATGAGCAAATTTGTGGCTAAATGTCAGGCTTATCAATTGAAAAGTCATTCCCTCCTCACTTATGAAGGAGTCTTGGTAGCTTGTTTTGATGTTTTTTCTGTTATCTAGGTTATTTCAGGGTTGTGATCCAGATTTTATTTGCTTTATTGAGTCAAACCCTTCTATCTTTCTATTCTGTTTGTATGAGTCATGTCTGTCTGTTTTGTTGCTATTTTCATTATTCGGGTTATTTTAGGGTTGTAACTCGGATTTTAGGTTGCTTGTTTAGTTGTCAAACCCTTCCATCCTTATTCAATAAAATACAATTTGTCCTTTCGTGTCATTCTATTCCTAGTTATTTTCTCGCTAGTTTTAGTGACATGACATGCATGTGGAAATTTTGGCCAGATATTAGAAATTGATTTAATCTGGAATTGGATAACTAAAAAAAAATACTTTTGAGGATGAATAAAGAGTTAAAATTCTTTAGAATTAAGGTCGAGTAAAATTCACCTTCATTCATTGTGAAGATCGGGCTTGAGGATGTTTAATCAATTGAAGTCTGTTGGAAAGTTTGACATTTGGGGATGGAAAATGTCTTGTGACCATGACACACCAAGAAGACAGGCATGTTCATCAATGTTGTGATTTCAAAAGGATAATATGTTTGGCATTCTCGAGGTTGAAAGGCCCTTTTTCTGCTACCCAAACACGTACCCTTTGTCACCCCTTTGAGCCTGTGTTATTTTCTTTAACCACCCTCTTTTGGAATCAAGTTTAGAGTCAAGAGTAAAAAAAATGGAAAAAAAAATTCATGTCCCAAGAGTACAAACTGGGGCAATTTTCAAGTGAAAAAAATGAAGAAGAAAAGAACAGTCAAAGGTCCATGCCCCAGAAAATAGAAGTTGGGGCAACTTGTTTGGAAAAAAAAAGAGACAAAAACAAAAGAGAAACAAAAAGATGATGAAAAAACTAGTTAGGTCAGATGTTTGAACTATGTTAGACCTGATTCCTTTAAAAAGGATACGTAGGCAGCCTCACGGTTCGGTCCAACCAAATAAGAATTCAAAAAAGAAAAAAAATTACAAAAAAAAATCCCTAGTATCTGAAACTGGGGTAGAAGTTTTATTTCACTTTTGAAAGAGTCGATTCCAAGAGTTGTAAGTCCACAACCCCCTTTACTTTGAGTTTATTTTGAGCCTTCATGCTGACCCTTCCGTCCAGCCCTATCCAAAACCTTCCAAATAAAGACCTCCCGATATGCCTTCAAGAATGCCAAGAGAGGCATGAATGAGCAACGGTTGTCACACAACATAGAACACTGTCAGTTGCTCACACAAGAAAACAAAATAATAAGAAAAATAAAAGAAAATGAGGGAGTCTTACTAGTGAAAACCCTCACGGGCACAGTAAGGCGACGGTAGGCAGAGATGAATAAATGAGAGAGACTTGTTGGTGAAAACCCATCAGGCACTACTTGTCGAAGGTGAGACATGAAATTGATACAAAGAATTGGCAAGAACAAGCCCGATTTCAAAGGTCGTAAAAATGTAAAAAGGATGATTGGATTAGTTGGATAGATCAGGCTGTTAAGTCCAAGATGCATGTCATGATCATTAAGCCTAGTTATTAAAAAAAGAGGAAAAAAAAGAAAAAAAATATACTCTTCCTTCTGTCCTTCCGACATGGGGAATTCATTGTTAATATTCGTTTCTTTGCATCATTGTGTCCTTCACTTTGAGTTCATCCTTATCAAAACAAGCAAGAAAAGATTTCAAAATCTGCTACTAGCTTTTCAGTTGCACAAAGTAAATTTAGCCAGTGCACTCAGTTGTTACTGTCGACATGCCTTGAGGATTCATGCAAAGGCTTTCCCAAAAGACTCTTGCAGCCTACTTGGCGCAAGTAAAGATGACTGGTGATTCTCTCTGACAGACAATCAAAAAGTAGGAAGTCATTCAAGATATCAGAAAAGGTCACCAAAGTAAAGATCTCTAGTTGGGATAAGGCTGTGTGAGATGCAAATACAAACGGTACTGGGTGCGAAACAATCAGAGGGTGTGCAGAACAAAAGTCTCTTGAAACCGACTCAGGCTGATCGAGCAAAAGCCAAGCTGCTCAAGACTCAAGGCCACGAACCGACCACCACTTTTAAAACTGACAAAGTTTTCTTTGTTTGAAACAGGAACAAAGCAATGCAAGGAAAGTGGTTCAAGAAAGAAGAAAAAAACAAAGGGAAAAATGAAAAAAAAATGAAAAAAAGAAAAGAAAAAAAATAAAAAGAAGAGAAGAGCTAACAAAGTCAAATCTTCACCTTTCTTTGTCTTGCTATTGTGCATAAAATCTTGCCATTGATCTTCACATTTTTTCCTCCTAGGATAAAAAGTCCTAGTCTAATGGATTTTCCTCCTAATAAAAATCTTAGTCTGATGAATCTTTCTCCTAAGATAACAAAAAAAGGGACCTAGTCTGATGAATTTTCTCCTAGGATCAAAATCCTAGTCTGATGAATTTTTCTCTTAAGATAGAAAACCTAGTCTAATGAACTTTCTCTTAGGATAGAAATCTTAGTCTGATGAATCTTTCTCCTAAGATAATAAAAAGAGAACCTAGTCTGATGAACTTTCTCCTCAGATCAAAATCTTAGTCTGGTGAATCTTTCTCCTAAGATAGAAGACCTAGTCTGATAAATTTTTTCCTAGGATAGAAATCGTAGTCTGATGAATTTTTCTCCTAAGATAAAAAAAGAGACCTAGTCTGATGAACTTTCTCCTAGGATCAAAGTCTTAGTCTGATAAATCTTTCTCCTAAGATAGAAGACCTAGTCTGATGAACTTTATCCTAGGATAAAAATCTTAGTCTGATGAATCTTTCTCCTAAGATAACCAAAGAAGAAAAAAAAAAAGACCTAGTCTGATGAACTTTCTCCTAGGATAGAAATCTTAGTCCGATGAATCTTTCTCCTAAGATACCATAAAGAGACCTAGTCTGATGAACTTTCTCCTAGGATCGAAATTTTAGTCTGATAAATTTTTCTCCTAAGATAGAAGACCTAGTCTGATAAACTTTTTCCTAGGATAAAAATCTTAGTCTGATGAATTTTTCTCCTAAGATAACCAAAAAAAAAAGACCTAGTCTGACGAACTTTCTCCTAGTATCAAAATCTTAGTCTGATGAATCTTTCTCCTAAGATAGTCTGACAAATTTTCTCCTAGGATAATTTGAAGAAAAAGGGATGTCTCGAAAAAAAGGCCATTTGTTCATGCCTTTGAAAAAAAAGCGTTTGAGATTATTTTTTTTAAAAGAATGATTTTCTCAAAAAAAAATTTGATTTTTCTATTAAAAAAATATATCCTTCTTGGTTCATTTTAGCATAAGTACACAATTTAGCAGTCTCATTTTTCCAACATAGGGCTCCAATCCCTAGTTGAGATTTTTAGACATAGGGCCTCCATTTCCTAGTCGCATTTTTGCCAACATTAGAGCTCCAATCCCTGATTTTAGATTTTAGACATAGGGCTTCCATTCCCTAGTCGCCTTTTTTGCCAACATTAGGGCTCCAATCCCTAAGTTTAGATTTTTAGACATAGGGCCTCCATTCCCTAGTCGCCTTTTTTGCCAACATTAGGGCTCCAATCCCTAAGTTGAGATTTTAGGCATAGGGCCTCCATTCCCTAGTCGCCTTTTTTTGCTAACATTAGGGCTCAAATCCCTGAGTTCAGATTTTTAGACATAGGGCCTTCATTCCCTAGTCGCCTTTTTGCCAACATAGGGCCTCCATTCCCTAGTTGAGAATTTTAGATATAGGGCTACATTTCCTAATCTTTCCTCCTAAATATATACAATCCTTATTTTATCTCTTAAAAAAATAGTTTATATTTTTGTTACAAATAACTCACGAAATTTTCCTAGTGAAAACTGGGGCAGAAAATTTCGTTCGTTTGTTTGTTTTTGGTGTCTGAGCAGGTTTTATCTCGAGACACAAGGTTTGAGATGACCAAAAGAATGAGTCTCAACCCAAAATAAAGAAAAATAAGAAAAGAAAAAGAAGTGAACTCAAAATGCAGAAGCGGAGAAAGATGCAGACTGCTCAAGATATAATTGAAGTCATAAGCTTCGCATGTCCCTCCATGATCCGAAAAGCTGAAGAAGAAAGAGCCAGCACTTGCAACTAACAAGCATCAAGATTCAGATCAGAGTCCGCGTGAAGAACCAACCAAGACTCAAGTCAAGCTTCAGAAGACTCATAGATAAGAATCTTGTAACTCGTAGCTGATAGGCTTAGTTCGTTTTTTATTTGATTTTTGATGTAATAACGGGAACATGGACCGGAACCTCGACGGCACCTCGATCGGATCTCAACCTCGGTACTCCATCATCTCACTCACTTCTGAACTATACACGACCTGATTCTCTTATAACCCGGGATATGTAGGCTGTCCAAAATCAAGACTCGGTTGTACCTTCTTCTTTTATTCTCTTCCTCTTCTGAATAATAATATGGTCAAAAATTAGTCCCATGGCTCACTTTATCTTTGCCTGAAAAACTCATCGTATTTCCGAGCAAAGAGGGGCAGCTGTGAGCACCTAATTTTTGACTATATTTAAATTTTTTCATCACCTATTTGTATTTATATAGATTTCAAGTTTAATTTTAATATTTTTAGTTTATTTCACCTTTTTAATTGATTTATATGATAAAATTAAAAATCATACAAAAAATCACATTTTCAGATAATAGTTATGTTTTGTTTGCAAAAGAAAATAAATTCACAAAAATATGTCTTTGTCTAATTTTGGTAAGACTAGTAATTTTATAACTTTTTTCTTAATAGTTTCTTGTATTTTTTTAATTTTTAATTTTAAATTAGCTTTAAAAAGAAAAGACAAAAAAATTAAAGAACCAATAAAAAGTATCCGTTTGGCCAAAGATTCCTACCTTATCTCTCCATAACAAACCTCACATGCAACCCAATTTAATTTGCCATTCACATTTTTTAGCACATGGGAGGGGGACCACAAGGTTTATTATTTATCTTCTTCTTTCCAAATAAGGATAGACACATATTTTTTATAAGAAAAAAAAAAAGAAAAAAAGAAAAGAAGGAAAAAGCAAACCAAAAAAAGAAAGCAGATTTGCACACAAATAAACGGGAAAAGGGGTTGATCATGTTTCTTGGGGGACGGGTTTTCTTTATTTCTGTTTCTATAAAACACATAAGAAAATGACAAAAAATATAGGCAGGGGAAAAAAATGCAAAAAAAATCAGGGGAGGGGAAGATCTGGACAGATCTGGGGAACATAATAGAAAAATGGAAACATAATAGAGAGATAGGAGCAGCCGTTGACAAAAGCCAGCGAAACCCCACCCATTTCAACGTCTTCTTATTCTCTTCTTCCTCATCCTCAATCACCATGTTTCTTTTATAGTGTCAGCCATGTAAGAACTCAAAACACAACTCTTTTACCCCAAAACTCCAGCCCAAAATCTCCTCCAGATACAGTTCAAAAATGAGCTCAAAAACAGCACCTGTAACCAGCGAAAATGAGCTCCAAAACCATCTTTCAATAGCCCTTTTCTAGCGGAAAATTCCACCCCAAAACAGCCCCAAATCACCTCAAACCAGCCTTTGTTTTCAGCATAAAAATGCCTGAAAATCATGCAAACACACAGATCTCATTGCCACTACTCCTTCTTTTTCGTCTATCACAGCCACAACTGCCAAGAAACCTACTTGAGTGCTTCAGTGCTGGTTCGAGTTTGTTTTCGGTCGCCGGTTCGAGATTTCCGTCTTAGTCTTCGGCTTACAGTCCATTCGTGTTTAGCCATAGTGTCGCGTTCTTCTTGTAACCAGTTGGAAGATCTTAATATATCGAAAGGCTTCAAAGGTCCGTTGTTATCTTCTTTATCATTTTTGCTTGGATAGTTAAAGCTCTATAATCTGTTATGGTTGCTAAATATTTTGTTGTAGAAATCATTTTCACTTAGTTGGTTTCATGTTTGTTACTTCATCTTCTTGTTAATCAAGGAAATTGCAAAAAGTTAGTTTGAATAAATAGGGGATTAGCAGTAATGGACCATGTGAATGTTGGTTGAAATTTGTTGAAGTTCAACGTACGTTTGTATCCTGTGTGATTCATGAGAAATTTTAAAACCTTTAAATCTGATTTGGTACATCAATTAGTGGTTGATATCGTGTTTTGATTCTTGGTAAAATTGGCGAAATCTGTTTATTTTGTCTTTTCTCATTAAATAATTTGAGGCGTGTCGTGCCAAATAAAATCTCAAAATGCATGGCCCTCATTTAATTAATATTTAAAATCCTTAAAATTCGAGGCGTGCCATTTAGTGAATTTTCCATGGCCCTCGAAAAGTTAAAAATACGTAGTTGCTTTAGGCGCATAATTTAAAACTACCTTCCTAAACTCGGGTGAGCATTTCATGTGACCCAAATCTAAATCTCACAACGTTAAATAAAATGTATCTCGGATTGCGGGTGTATTTCATGTGGCATGGTCCAAAGACGCATTTTAGATGACGTTGAAATCTTCTTAAAATAATTAAAAGCGGTTAATAAGTTTAATATTGTACCATAGGTTACAACATGTATTAAAATCAGATAATAGGCCAATTGTGATAGTTTAAGCAATCGTGCTAGAACCACGGAATTCAGAAGTGCCTAACACCTTCCCCTAGGTTAACAGAATTCCTTATTCAGAATTTCTGGTTCGCAGACTTCAAAAAGGAAAGTCGAATTTTCCTCGATTTGGGATTTAAAATAAATCGGTGACTTGGGACACCAATTAAACTATCCCAAGTGGTGACACTGAATTGAATAAATAATCACATTTCGAATAATGTCACTTGAAGTAGAAAAACTCCCTTATACACTATCCTTCGGTGGTGGTGTGTGAAAAAAGGAGGGGTGACAGTTATGGCTTATTAGCACCTGAAAATCGCACCACTAGAGAATTCCTTAAGATGATGGGGCTGAAGAAAAATGATGACTTGGAGTGCCTGAAAAACTCCTACTTACCTTTCGACTTCCTCTATGAAAGATACGATCACAGTATCTCTTATCGTATTTTTGATGATGAGTTCTCAATCACCTCCTTGGGCGGGGTTCATCGTAGGGTCTTCGTATTCATTGTGGGTTTCTTGGGCATGCTAATATTCCCGATCCAATGGGATAGAATTCATACCAGGCTGGCCATGGTGGCAAAAACTTTGATGGACGGTATCAAAGGGGGAAATATATACCATTGTCCCTATGATCATTGCAGATATGTATCGGGTCTTGGAACGCTGTCAGAAGGGGTTCAGATTCTTTGAGGGTTGCAATTTGCTATTAATGGTTTGGTTGTTAGAGCATCTCCAAAGGGGTTAATACCGCCAAGAGTTTCCACGAAGGACGTGGAATGATCACATAGTTTTCCATCACCCTAAGAGAATGACTTATACTCCAGACATGCTCGCCCAACCTAAGGATGCTGCAGTTTTTCAACAAGTTAACTGAGGATCAGGTTCAGTGGATGTTCGAGTGGTTCCCCATCGACTAGTTCATCATCAGATCTAGGGATGTTACACACTTGGTGTTGATTGGGTTAAGGGTCATATACCCTTATGCTCCCCTCAGGGTTATGAGACAGGTAGGCAGGAGATAGGTTATACCACGAGTCGCTAAGATGAGTCACTTCATAGCCAATTTTCAGGGTGACGCCATCCCATATAAGAATGAAGCACAACATATGTGGACTTTGAAGATTATTGTGGGAATGATACTATCGAGCCAGACCGATATCATGCAGGTCACTCATACTTCTACCCCTCATGGCTGGATGCTAACGTAGCAAGAATCTTCGAGCCAAGGGTTGGTCCAGGGAACAGGGTCATAGACAAGGTTGCCGAAGCACATGTGAAGTATAACAAGCTGCACAAAAAAATGCGTGAGTCTGAGGCCGAGCATATGGAGCAGCATAAAGCCGACATGAAAATGACCAATGAGTAGAAAGACATAGCTGTTAAATCCAGCGAAAGGCTAGAATATCTGGAGTACAGTTTGATGGAATTGGAGGGGAAAATGAGAAAGAGAGTCACCGACTGCCAAAACGCTGAGGGAAACGAAGGAGGACATTTCGCAAGGTCATTCTTACTCCTGAACCTACACGAATTGGGGGAATTGATAGACAAAAGTATCCACTCTGTAGAGGTCCTTCTGGGACCAAGTAGATTAGGTTTACTTGCTTTTATTCTAAATGTAATAAGGCCAAGTGTCATTAGTGACATTATCTTATTTAGTATCGTTTTGGGTCGTCTATTTTCCATTAATGAAAAGAGGCAATTATTGGCACTAAATTTCTCCAAATCTATTTGTCGCTAGGCCTATCTCGGGCACAATGGGGCTCCCAAATTAGGACGCAAATTCATATTCCTGCAATATGTGTTTAAATAACTGCAAAGTTTTTAGAATCATTACTGACTTGGCTACCTTTTATTTTTCTTTCTTTTTTTGATTATTCCCATTCCCCAAGAAGGTTGGTTCGTGCATACTGGTATCATCAACTTCTCACACAAGATCCAGGGGGACTCTACCTTCTCCTCCTCCTAGTCCACCAAAAGGCAAGGGAAAAGCAAAAATGGAATATTTGAACGTCTCCAGAAAAGAAAACAACACATAAATTGAACACGCAGAAACTTTTGATGGCCGGGGTACTCAGGCCCCAAATGATGCAGTTTCACTGCTCGAACAAAAATACTGGAACTCCAGGGTGAGCTTGAGCATGTCAGGAATGTGGCAAACCTATCCTTCTCACTCAGCGTCCCAGACATCAGTCATCCAAACACTCAGAACCCCGCACCACCTCAAAACACACCCAACAAGCGCCCACAAAATCCACCCGTACCTCACCATTATACAAATCCACCACAAAATCAAACTATCCCACTACAATTCCAGCCAAACACCTACTACGCTCCACAAAATGCTTCACTTGTCATTCCTGAACCTTAGAATTCCACTAATGATCACCACCATACTCAGATTCCAGGTCACCAAAACAACCCTACATATATGGAGACCCTACCTCACTCCACTCAACCCATCTCCTATGCACCAGAATCTGTTGAGAAGGACATGCTCATTAAGAACCTGACTGAGGAGCTCAAGAAGTTGACCAGCCAAGTTCAAGGCGTAGAAGGAGACAATAGGATAGAAGATCTGAACTATGAAGACCTATGCATACAGCCGGATGTAGAACTACTAGAGGGTTACAAAACTCCCAAGATCGAGATGTTTGACAGTACAGGTGATCCCAGGGTTCATCTAAGGACCTATTATGACAAGCTTGTCAGGGTCGGAAAAGATAAAAAATTTTGTATGAAGCTTTTTATGATGAGCCTTACGGGAGATGCCTTGTCCTGGTATATCAGCCAGGATCCTAAGAAATGGTCCAACTGGGTGAGTATGGCATCTGATATCTTGGACCGATTCAGGTTCAACATATAGAATACACCATATGTCTTCTACATTCAGAACCTCAAGAAAAAACCCACCGAGACTTTTCGTGAGTATGCTACTCGTTGGAGGTCAGAAGCGGCCAAAGTCAGGCTAGCATTGGACGAGGAATAGATGAAAAAGTTCTCTGTTAGAGCACGGGATCCACAATATTATGAAAGATTGATGGTTATTGAAAACCATAAGTTCTCTGATATCATCAAATTTGGTGAAAGGATCGAAGAAGGCATCAAGAGCGGGATGTTAACAAACTTTGAGGCATTGCATGCCACTATAAAGCATTGCAGTCAGGGGGTATATCTAAGAAGAAGGACGTGTGAGTAGTAATGGTCACCCAAGGACCCAAAACTCCATACGTATACCGAACCTCCCCACTTGCATATCAAGCACCTCCACCCACATATCAAGGACCCCCACCCACATATCAACCGTCACCTCTACCTACATATCAACCGTTATCCCCCAGATATTCCTAACCAGCCACTGCCTATCATACCTATAATTCCCAATCATCTCACTTTCATTCACCTCCAACTCATCAAAATTACCCAAGACTGCAACCTAATTTTTACCGCAGACCACCAAAATAATATACTGCCGTTGTTGAACCCATCGACCAGTTATATGAAAGGTTGAAGGTTGCTGGTTACATCACTCCCATCCCTGCTATGGCCAAGGAGAACTCATCCCAATGGGTTAACCCAAATAAGACTTATGCATACCATTCCGGTATGAAGGGGCACACCATTGACGAATGCCGCACATTGAAGGACAAAATCTAGACTTCGATTAACTACAAGATCATCCAGGCAAAAGAGGCCACACCTAATGTCCACAATAACCCCCTCCCAGATCACAGGGGTGAATATGTCAATGTGATAGAGATGGATGAAGAATGGGACCCGGAGAGATCAATCAGACTTATCAAAAAGGGTGACAACCCCAAGAAACCCGTAGTCATACTCAATCACATTATAGTGTATATACAGTCGGTAGTCGAAGATGAGGTAGCCGCAACGGTTCCATTTGAGGTAGAGGTTGCTCCACCTGCAGCCACACCTATTCCATTTGCAGTAGAAGTGGCCATACCTTTCACAGTGATAGTATTAACCACACCTCCTTTCGATTCAAAAGCAATACCCTGGGATTACGTTGCCAAAGTTATGCAAAAGGGATAGGCAAAGATGGAAGAATCTAATGTTGCACAAGGAATGACCAGGACCAGAAAGGTCTATACACCTGAACACTTGGGAGGATCAAGTAAGGAGGCCACTACTAACTAGCCTGCCATTGAAATAGGGCCGGATGATCTTTGGAGGAAAGTATAGGCGAGGGAATACTCCGTCATTGATCATTTGAACAAAAACCCCGCTCAGATATCCATCCTATCACTGTTGCAAAATTCAGAGGCTCATAATAATGCTTTGATGAAGGTGTTAAACGAAGCTTACGTACCCAAAAATATCACATACGGAGAGATGGCCAACGTGGTAGGGCAGGTGCTGGAAAGTCATAAGATAACCTTCCACAAAGATGAACTACCGCCTGAAGGGTTGAATTATAACCGAGCATTTCATATCACGGTACAATTTGAGGACAAATTCATTGCCAAAGTCATGATTGATGGAGGTTCAATCCTCAACATTTGTCCATTGGATACTCTGAAAAGATTGGGTAAAGGTATCCATGAAATACGGGCAGGAAACATGAACGTGAAAGCCTTTGATGGGTCTCAAAGGGCCACTATTGGGGAGATTAATCTTTGTCTACAGATAGGGCCAACTTGGTTTGATGTTGAATTCCAAATGCTTGACATATCAGCTTCATACAATCTTCTGTTGGGCTGACCTTGGATACATGCTGCTGGGGATGTGGCTTCCACACTACACCAGGCCGTGAAGTTCGAATGGAACCATCAGGAGGTGATCATTTATGGAAACAGGAGTAACCCCATTTACACCCGTCAAACCATCCCGATTATCGGGAATAGAAGAAGGCTAGGAGGGGAACTTATCATCACATCGAACGTGTTAATGCCATTGAGAAAGACAAATGGTGGAGTAATAAAATTGAAAGCATACTAGCATGGTCTGGGTATGAACCCGGCAAAGGGCTTGGGATGAATTTCCAAGGCATTACCAAGCCAATACAGCTGAAACGTCATGGTACTACCTTCGGGCTTGGATACCAGTATACATGGCAGGATTATGATAATTGGTCGCCTCCATAGCGTGGACCTTATTACCCTCTTGAGCAACCAATGCCACGTCTAGGTCAGACTTTTTCACCAGGCTGATACAATATGGGGAACTACAGAAGAAGAAGCGTTAGCTGGGCTGAGAAATTTGTTCCTAGAGGACGATGATATGGATTGCAGTGCAATAATTGAGAAGGAAGAGGAAGGCCTCACCATTCAGACTGTGGAGAAGGGAGCTGTTCTTAGGAACTAGACTGCCACGCCATTCCGGGCCCGTCGAGTCCCTGGGTAGCCTGGCAATCAGCCTAATTTTATTTCTATAGCCATACTATGCATCTAAGATATTTTCTGTAATTTTGTTTTAAAGACTCACTTGTTTCAAAATAATTGCTAGATTTATCAAGTCGTACTTGTTTTGGATGTTTTCAGTTTTAATCAATGCATTGCTATTTATTATTCATTATCATCTTCCTCACTTTTCTTTCTACAGCGTTATTATTACTTTTCCTGATGAATCAGTGACTGTGACATGTAATGAGACAACGCAATATAAGGTTAATGACTCGGAGGAAGAAGATGATATACCTGAGGAGGTTGTCAGAGAGGTTGTGAACTTCGAGAATAAGCCTAAGTCCAACCTGGGCGAAACTAAAACAGTAAATTTAGGAGATGCCAAAACCGTCAAGGAGACTCGCATAAGCATTCACTTATCACCGACAGAGAAGGAAGAATACATTCATTTCCTGAAGGAGTACGAAGATAAATTTGCATGATCATATGATGACATGACCGGTCCGAGCACATCCATAGTGGCTCACAAGTTGCCGTACCAATCCAATGTGTCCGCCAGTAAAGAAGAAACTCAGAAAATCAAACCAGATATGAGCCTGAAAATCAAGGAGGAAGTTGCTAAGCAAATCAAAGCCAAAGTTCTCAGGGTGGTTGAGTACCCAACGTGGTTAGCCAACATTGTACCAGTTCTGAAGAAAGATGGGAAAGTTAGAGTATGTGTTGACTATCGAGACTTAAACAAAGCAAGTACCAAGGAAGACTTCCCACTATCAAATATACACATCATGATCGACAATTACGCCAAGCATGATCTCCAATCCTTTGTAGATTTCTTTGCGGGTAATCACAAGATCTGAATGGATGAAGAAGATGCAGAGAAAACAACTTTTATTATACCATGTGGGGGTGTACTGCTACAAGATGATGCCATTTAGTCTAAAGAACGCTGGTGCTACTTACATAAGAGCCATGAAAACCATCTTCCATAATATGATACACAAAGAAATAGAGGTGTTTGTTGACGACGTCACTATCAAATCCAATAAGGGCCGCAGATCACATAGTAAACTTGAGAAAGTTCTTTGACAGGTTAAGGAGGCACAACTTAAAATTGAACACCACAAAATGTGCATTCGGGGTTATCGCAGGAAAGTTATTGGGATTCATTGTCAGTTATTGGGGAATTGAGTTGGACCCATCCAAAGTTAAGGCTATTCTAGAGTTACCACCACCAAGAAGCAAGAAGGACGTGATGAGCTTCCTAGGACGTTTCAACTATATAAGTCGCTTCATAGCACAATCCATAGTAATATGTGAATCCATCTTCAAGATGTTGAGGAAAGATGCTGAAACAAGTTGGACCGAAGATTGTCAGAGGGCTTTCGATAAAATCAAGAAGTACATGTCCACACCACCAGTCTTGGTCCCGCTGAAACTGGGGTGACCTTTGCTACTCTATATATTTGTATTAGATGGGGCTTTCGGATGTGTTTCGGGACAACATAAAGAAATAGGAGAAAAGAGCAAGCCATATACTACTTGAGTAAGAAGTTCACACCGTACGAAGCACGACATTCTCTATTAGAATGCACCTGTTATGCTTTGACTTGGATAGATTAGAAATTGAGGCATTACTTCTGTGCCTATACCACGTATCTCATATCCAGGATGGACCCCCTAAAGTACATCTTTGAAGCCCATGCCGATAGGAAAATTAGCCAAATGGCAAATACTATTAAGTGAGTTCGATATCGTCTATGTAACTCAGAAGGCGGTCAAAGGACAAGCATTGGCAGACCATCTTGCTGAAAATCCTTTGGGAGGAGAATATGAACCCTTGAAAACGTATTTTCCTGATGAAGAAGTGTTGTTCATGGGAGAAGACATTACTGAAGCACACGACGATTGGAGGATGTTCTTTGATGGAGACGCAAACTTCAAATGAGTGGGAATTGGGTCAGTTTTGGTATCAGAAATAGGTCAACACTACCCTGTATCCGCGAATCTTAGGTTTTATGCACCATCAACATGGCAAAATATGAGGCTTGCATCATGGGGCTCAATCTGGCCATCGATATGAATATACAAGAGTTACTGGTAATCGGTGATTTAGATCTGCTCGTGCACCTGGTACAAGGAGAATGGGCCACCAAGAATTCCAATATATTTCCATATCTGCACCATGTACATGAATTGAGAAAGAAGTTCACAAAGATAGAGTTTTGGCATGTTCCAGAATTCAGAACGAGTTTGCCGATGCATTGGCTACTCTGTCATCCATGATACAACATCCAGACAAGAATTTCATTGATCCCATCCCAGTGAGAATTCATAATCAACCGGCTTATTGCGCTCATGTTGAGGAGGAGACAGATGGAAGACCTTGCATCCATGACATCAGAGAGTACTTGGCAAAGGGAGAATACCCGGAGCATGCGAATCATACTCAGAAATGCACACTTCGGAGGTTGTCCAATCACTTCTTCCATAGCGGAGGGAACTTGTACAGAAGAACTCCTAATTTGGGATTGCTAAGGTGTGTTGACGCAAAGGAAGCTTCCATATTCCTCGAAGAAATACATGCCATAACTTGTGGACCATATATGAATAGTTTTGTTCTAGCCAAGAAAATACTCAGAGTCAGATATTTTTGGATGACCATGGAGATGGATTGCATTCGGTACGTACAAAAATGCCACTAATGTCAGGTACTTGCAGACATGATAAGGGTACCACCTAATGAGTTCAACGCAACAAGTGCACCTTGGCCCTTTGCTGCCTGGGGAATGGATATTATCGATCCGATCGAGCCCACTGCTTTAAACGGGCACATGTTTATTTTAGTGGCCATTGACTACTTCACAAAATGGGTATAGGCCACATCCTACAAAGATATAACCAAGAAAGTCCTCGCAAACTTTGTCAAGGATCGTATTGTTTGCCGATTAGGAGTTCTCGAGTCCATTATCACTGATAATGCCGCCAATCTCAATAGTGACCTGATAAAATCCGTGTGAAACCTTCAAAATCAAGCACAAAAACTCTACAACATACATGCCTCAAATAAATGGAGATGAGGAAGCTTCTAACAAGAACATCAAGAAGATACTAAGGAAGATGGTAGAAAACCACAAACAATGGCACGAGAAGTTACCCTTTGCCCTGTTGGATACCGCACTACAGTCCGCACATCAACCGGGGCAACTCCCTACTTACTGGTTTATGGTACCGAAGCGCTCATCCCGACCAAGGTAGAGATTTCTTCTTTAAGGATCATACAGGAAGCCGAACTCAGCAATGCAGAATGGATAAGGAGCCGCAATGAACATTTGACCCTTACAGATGGAAAAAGAATGAATGCAGTATGTCACGGTCAGCTCAATCAGAACAGAATGTCCAAAGCTTTCAACAAAAGGGTCAAACCAAGGCAGTTCACACCAGGACAGTTGGTGCTAAAGAAGATCTTCCCGCATCAAGATGAAGCCAAAGGGAAATCTCTCCCAACTAGCAAGGACCTTACATGGTTCACCGGGTGCTAACAGGAGGAGCACTCACACTTGTAGAAATAGATAGAGAAGTTTGGACAAAACTAATCAATTCAAATGTAATCAAAAGATACTATGCTTAGACTTTCGCATTAACATGCTGTAATTGAACTACGGTTGACCCGATTCACGTTTAAGAGGGGATACGTAGGCAGCCCTATGGGTTCAGTCATATCATAATAAAACTTGAAACTGGGGCAAAATTTTGAGGTTCCCAGCCGATGCCATCGCATGCCAGAAAGCCAGAAATTGATTAAGGAACCAGGGCATAATTTTGAGATGGATTCTGAAAATTTCGAAGAAGATTCAACAAGTTTCGTCACTCGCAAACGGCCGAAGGATCATCTACCAAATTGGGGCAGAATTTTGAGGAGGACCCTCAAAATTATAACATAAGAAAGCTGCAATGTCTTTGAAATATGTTACAGTCACTAGTTCATCTAAAATTACTTGATATTTCACTATGTTTTCTAAAATAACTCTATTTTCATCAATAATTGCATATTTCGAAAACTCTACTTCTGTGACAGCCAGGTGTTACCCAGGGAAACCTAAACACGGCCTCCAGAACGGAGGAGCAAAGCTAGCAGACAAAGGAACAAACCAACCTCCCCTTACAAAACTTACAATTTGTCTTTGAGCGCAGGCACATATGACGTAACAGTAGCATCCGCAAATATATACACGCAGCAAAATCACTATCAATCGGTCCACAAGACACCGAATATATCTCCAGCTAAGAAATATACTCTTATTTACTACCTATTCTTTGCATGAGACTAAGCCCTGTCCCGCATCTTGCATGAGGCTAAGCCCTGGCTCCACATTTGAATAAGGCTAAGACTACCTTCTCTTTGCATGAGATTAAGCTCTGTCTTCAATCTTGCATGAGTCTATTCTGCCTCCACATTTGCATAAGGCTAAGCATTGCCGTCTCATTGCATTAGACTAAGCCCTGTCTCCATCTTTCATGAGGCTAAGTCATGCCTCCATATTTGCATAAGGCCAAGCTCTACCTTCCATCCGCAGGGGACTAAGCCTTGTACCGCATCCTACATGAGACTAAGCTCTGTCTCCAATCTTGCATGAGGCTAAGACCTGCCTCCATATTTACATAAGGCTAAGCACTGCCTTCTCTTTGTATGAGATTAAGCCCTGTCTCTATCTCGCATGAGGCTAAGCCCTGCCTCCACATTTGCATAAGGCTAAGATCTGCCTTCCATCTGTATGGGATTAAGCCCTGTTCCGCATCTTGCATGAGACTAAAGCTTTGTCTCCAATCTTTCATAAGGCTAAGCACTGCCTTCTCATTGGACTAAGCATTTTCCCTACTTGCATAAATTTTGCCCTATTTCGGTACTATCAACCTCACAATACTAAGCCTTGTCTTGTAGATTTTAGCATCATATTATTACATCTCATGGGGTGAAATATCACAAACTTGTCCAAAGGCGTCATTGTCTAAATGCATCATCCTCATAGACAGAAGACACCAAGCCAGGGCTTGAGGATCTCTCAAATATGCATATCATTATTCAAAGGTGTCATGGTTCAGAGGCACTATCCTCATGGCCCGAGAACATCATTTCATGGCATGCGAATCTCCTATATCACAATTCGTGGCCTAGGACATCATAGTCTAAGGACATTATCTGCACCGTCGAAAGGCAATCTTTCATGGTCCAAAGGGAACTTGCATCACGTTTAAATTCTCGCAGTAATCTACGTACTTGCATGTATCATATTTTGAGTTTGCACGTGATCCCGGAGGTAACCATTTTTCAAACAGGAGCAGCCTTAACACCGATTGCCGCTCATACCATTTTTCACTTGCCGTTCCTAACCAATTCTCATCAGTTACCCATCCTACCCCGTGATATCCAGCTATCTGTCGTATAATACATCTAATACATTCTGGATTCGCAATCATAACCCTATCAGACACTACCCTTCATAAAAGTACCTTTACGGGAACGGGCCGCCATTCTTATAATAATTCCATCGGTTTCCGCTTGCCGTTGGATCCAGAACTACACATGGATTGATTCCTGTAAAACCAGGGATATGTAGGTAGCTCAAAGACCACGGTTCGGCCTATATATTTCGAAACGTCCAATCGGTCAAAATTGACCATTATTTCTTTACCCGAAAATCCTTTCATCCTTCTCGGGTAAAGAGGGGCAACTGTTGATACCCAATTTTTCCCTATATTACTTTTTAAGAACATACATACCTTCAAAACTATGCATTAACATCGATTGATATTTTTCCATAAATTTTATATTTTTAAATTAATTTATTCTAGTATTTTATTTATATAAATAATTACAAAATTGTATCACAAATGACTTTATAGAATTTCACGACTTAATATTGCTATTTATAGTTAGATTAAGTTCAAAAGTATTTCACAAATGGCTAGATTTGCACTTTTTGGTTACAATTGCAATAACTTTGCAATTATAGCCCATGCATACATTATCACATTATTTTACCAAAAAATAGCTCATTATATTTTCTAAATATGCAGTAATTGTTTTAAAACATTTCTGTGCGTGAAAATTATTTTTATAATTTGTTAATTATTTTACAAAATATTTTTTATAAATTGTTTGGGTATTTAACAAATAGACCTATTTGATTCCTAATATTTTTCAGACCTAACCCCTCAAACCAGCCCAAAACCCTTTTTAAAATTAGCCCAAATCCCCTTAGTACCAAACATAAACCTGCCCGACCCAATACCCCCATCCAATCTTGACAGTTGATCATTTTGATCAACGATCCACAACCCTCCTTCCTAAAATAAACCTAAACGACCCCCCAAACTCTCTCATTTCTCACCTCTCACCCGCCGTCACCGCTCCCCCTTCTCTCAACTCTCTATACCAATCCCTAGTTCTAACACACCGTCACCAGCGTAAACATTCTCCGTATGAAGCTTCCATGGCTTCTCCGGCCAGTCTTGGCCTTCTACGTGTCATGACTCTTTGATTTCGTAAAACATTGAGATGACCTCAAGGGAACCCCAAGTGGTTCTGGGTTGAAATTTTGCTCAGTAGCCTATCGCAGGTCATTTTCTCGACTGTGAGTAAGAGATTTCTCTTTATTTTATTAGAAATCTGTGGTTTCTAAACCTATTATCTCATATTTGCTATTTTTTTAAAAAACCTTAGTCTATTGCTTTCGATCCTTCTCATATCTATATAGATCTGAGTTAAATCAAGCACTATTACGTTTTTCTTTGAAGAAAATTTCTGGTTTTAACTAATTATTCCGATTTTTCCCTAACTAGGGTTCATTACAAATTGTTTTCCAAAGGTCTTTCTAACTTATAAGTTCTTGATCGACTCTCCTTTTATCTTATTGACTGATATTTACCAGAGTTTTCAAACCTTAGTTGATTTTGTGATTTTTCTAACCTTTGCTTCGATTCTGGGTACTTTCTATGTTACAAGTCATATTACTTTTCCCTATTTCTGGGTTTAAATGTTTTCTTCTTATTCAATGATTTTTTCCCTAATTAATCTCTATTAGGGTTCGCATATGTTTTCCGGCTAATTTCTGTATTTTTGTGAAGTTTACTTAGCCTATTTCCTATTTATGGTAGTTGATATTTCTTTCCGAATATCAGTATTATTTTGAAATTTTTGGCTGCCTGATTTGCTCTGTTAAATATTCGTGTGCATAATCCTTGATTGTTTCCTTGTTTATGACCATAATGGGTCATCCCTGCCTTATTTTATTGCCAGTATAAGTCGTGGATTCTTACTTATTCTTTACATGGTATGGTTAGGATTCTTTCCTTAATTTTAATCCATGTTGTTATTGGCTAATTGCCCCTAATTAAAAGAGTCTATTCTGAACTCCTTATGTGATTCGATTTCTGTGATTTTCGTAATTGCTTATTTCTGATTCCTTTACCTTTCTTGTTTTACTCCCTAAGTACTATGTACACTCTCATTCTGCTCCTTCGACATACGAACTAAGTTCAGAACACACACACTCTCTCAAACTCTCTCTTCTTTCTCTACTATTTGTGCAAACTATTGGTCTAGCCGGCTGAAAGCCAAGGCTAGACAGTGGCATTATACTTTCTTTGCATTCTGCACTTTGCTTCTTAACCGGTATGTCTCTAGTTCAAATATGAATCTCAAACTCTATGCGTTCCATTCGTGCACTAGTTTAATTGGCTATGTATTCGATTTATCTTCATGTTTATTGCTTATTCGTCATGTCTAAAATCTGTCCTTTCTTGTTCAAGTGTGTAACCAATATGCCTGAGTCTTACTCGATTTTTTGATACATGACCAACATGTTTATTAGTTTCTGTGTATTCCCTTCAGTTAGCATACTCATGTTAGTAACTTGATCTTCTAATGTGCTTGATTGGTCCTAAGTGGTATGACCAATCCTGTCTTATGCACCCATGTCTTCAACATGACTTTTACTCCACTCTTTCTCTATGTTTTAACTACCTATTACCATGATTGACTTGTTCAGTATACTTCTAGTTGTTCTGTGCATTTGTCATCTCAAATGTTTCCCTATTTATGTGGTTTCAACTCTATATGTTCCCAATCCCCTTCACCCATGTTTGTAAATCTGCTTGTTAAGTGTTTGTGAATCTGGGCATTCTATGATTAATTGGTTGTTTGCTGAATTTGCTCTCCTCCAAACTGATTTCAAAATTGTTCTTCTACTCTTATTATTCTTCTCAAAACTGGTGTCACTCCTAGCATCTTCTTAAAACTATTTTCCATTTCTAGAAACTTTTTCACTCCTAAAGTTATCTCTACGCTGTTTTACTAAGCTCCTCAAAACTATGTCAAGCACTCTAACTTTACTCTTAGATTATTAAGTTCTGCCCCTCCAGTGTATGTACTGCCTAGGAATCCATGAGATTCCTCTGAACTATGGCACACTGGGGCTGGCCCTTCTACATTGCACATAACCAGTCCTCTATTTTAAGTGTCTTGGTGTGAGCATTTCTCGGGATCCTTGAGGTCTTTAGGGAATTTTGACACACTAGGATACCATGTTGGCTATGAGACTTTTGGCTTCTGAGACTGTATTGAAGGCCTGGCATTCCAAGTTTACTTTGGGCCTGATTTAGGCTCCATATAATATAGTTTCATTTATTTATGTAATTTATTCAATCATGGTCTGTAATAGTATTCTTTGTAAACAAATATTAGGATAATTAGTAAAAAGACGAGGGCTCATATAAGATTTTTGTGGGGAAACCGAGTAGAAATCCTGCTTTAGATTTATATATGTTGATTTGCAGTAGAAATCATGCTTTAGGTTTATATTATGCAATAGATATCATGCCCCTATGTTTGCTATGCCTATTTGTATTAAAATCATACCATAAATCTGTGCATTAGATATCCTGACTTAAGATAATCGTGTTTACTGATTTTTCCTATTAGAAAACATGTTATCTGTTTCTGCACAGGTCATAATCACCCGGAAATCCGTTGTTAAAGTCACCAATGTAATCATGTTTAATAAAATGACCATCTCTCTTTGTGCATTAGAAATCCTGCCTTAGGATTCTGTTTGCATTTGCTTTAAATCGTATCTATGTCGCTTAAATGAATAATTATCCATAAAGAGGTCTAAAACAGTCCAACACATAGATATCATATTCTAGTATAAATATGCATGAAATTAGCTTTTTATAACATTCTACACCTAGACCAACATGCCTATAGGATTAATAAACTCAAGTTATTTGACTAATTCCCACAATTCTATTTTAGACAGCATGTTTATAGGGGTACGATAGATCCACACCTAGGCAAGCATTAGTTAATTAAAGGTTTCATAAAACTGCGAAATGGTATTGTGATGTGAAATTGTCCGGGTTTAACAGGTTCTAAAATCAGTAGGCAAACTGATCAGGTTATATCACTTCGCTTTAAAACAATGCTGCATATTCTATGTTTGTGATGCTCATTTAGATACCCTGTTCTAGGACTTCTCTGAAATTACCTGAAATCTGTGTTTAAGACGTGCTCCTTATTTGTTTATGTACGGAGGTAAACATGAGCCCCTTAATTGCTTCCCTATTTGACAGTCCTATATGTTATTTGTTGTCGCTTAGATTTTACTTTTTGAACACCTTAGGAGGGTCTAGTACTGCCTAAATTTAGAGGTCCTAAACACCTCTAGGACCATAACGAAGGAACGGGTAAAACATGCTTAGAGTTCGTTAACTAAACTCACTTATATAACCGCTAAGGGGAGGGTAATGGGTAGTTAAAGGATACTGTGCGTTAATGCCACATGCAACCCTTTATTTGAGGAAGGCTTATCGGGTATTGTACGGGTGTGATCCTATACGATAACCAACTTAGGTTTTCCCTTCCTTTATTTACATATGTATGCTCAGACTACCTAAACTTCCTTTATTTCCAAATATGTGCTTAGACTGCTTACCTGTTACATGACTAATTCACATAGTTGAGTTCGGCCGGGACCCACCATTGTGGACCGGGATGGGTGCCTAACACCTTCCCCTCAAGGTTATTTCGAGCCCTTACCCTAATCTCTGGTAATGCAAACTAGTTATATGAGTTAATTGCTCTAGGTGCCCTAACGCACCTTAATCCGTTAGGTTGCGACTCTTCAAATATCCAATTCCCAAAAGGAAATGAGTTGTTCCCAAGGTAACAACATGGCGACTCTGCTGGGGATATTTTAGGCTCCTACCATAACAAACTTATTTTTGTGAATTAGTCTTAAGTATGTTTTGTCCCGTGCACCCTCCCCCTTATTTGGATTCAACTGCTTATTTTCAAGCATTTAAGATTTCCTTTATTTCCTGAAACTGACTTGTCTCTTTGTTTCTTTTTTCGTAACTGTCTTTCAATTCTGCATTTATCATTTTTTAAACGTGCAAATACTTGGCAACATGCGATTTATTGTTGTATAAATTATGCTCAACATCATATTTCACTCGTGCATGATCAATCGTATAGAAACACTTGATGAGTGTTTGCGTTGTTGCTATATATCACCCTTTAAATTTGGAAAGGCGTATTTGCGGTAAAACTAGTCGATCAGTGGTGCGTTCGACGGTTCCATGCCTTTCCCCCTCAAGTTGTCAGCTTAAGGGTCCCAATCTAGACCTCTATAGCATCCTTACCATGATTGATTGTACATGCATCATGGTCAAACCTAGCTGGGTTAATATGTTGTCCACATAATAACCTTTTAAGAAAAGTCTCACCTAAAAGTCCATCGGGTTATCCATAATCCCAACGGATGCAATCATGACTGTGTGCATTAATTTGGAGAAATAAGTGCTAATATGCTAATCATTGATGTATAAATAGACGAATCTGGAGGGGGAAGGGCCTAACCACCTTTTGTTTTGCAGAAAATGAGGCACGAAGTCCCCAGATTCGGTATGGTCAGTAGCATACCTTCACTTTTTCTAGATTGGTGGAGGGATCTTCCCTCAAGTGACCAAAATCATGTGAAACGAGTCTTAGGAAATTTGCCTTCTCTGTTGGATCTTCAGCCAAAAAAAATGTTGATCGAGGCTGCCACTATGTTTTGGGACAAGGAAAGGGCCGTGTTCCACTTTTGGGACATAGAAATGATTCCTCTTCTAGAAGAAATAAGGGATTTGCTGGGTTGCCTTGGGATAGTCCTGGCTTATTAGCACCTGAAGTCGCACCACTAGAGGATTCCTTAAGATGATGGGGTTGAAGAAAAATGATGACTTGGAGTGCCTGAAAACTCCTACATACCTTCCGACTTCCTCTATGAAAGATACGGTCACAGTAGCTCTTACCGTATTTTTTATGATGAGTTCTCAATCACCTCCTTGGGTTGGGTTCACCGTAGGGTCTTTGTGTTTATTGTGTGTTTCTTAGGCATGCTGGTATTCCCGATCCAAGGGAATAGAATCCGTACCAGGCTGGCCATGGTAGGAAAATTTTTTATGGACGGGATCAAACGGGAAAACATATACCATTGCAGATATGTACGGGGACTTGGAACGCTGTCAGAATGGGTTCAGATTCTTTGAAGGTTGCAATTTGCTGTTACAGGTTTGGTTGTTAGAGTATCTCTGTCAATATCGCCAAGAGTTTCCATGAAGGCCGTGGAATGATCACATAGCTTTCCATCACCCTAAGAGAATGACTTATATTCCGGACATGTTCGCCTAACCTAAGGATGCTGCATGATGGGTGTAATTTTTCAACAAGTTAACTGAGGACCATGTTCAATGGATGTTCGAGTGGTTCCCCACCGACGAGTTCATTATCAGATCCAGGGATGTTCCATACTTGGTGTTGATTGGGTGAATGGCATATACCCTTATACTCCCCTCATGGTTATGAGATAGGCAGGCATGAGACAAGCAGGCAGAAGCCAGGTCATACCACGTGTCTTATGGTCATACCAGGAGACATGCGTTGTATCTACATGGTATCCACGACCTTCCAAGTTAGGCGTTGTATCTCAAGTCACCTTCGATGACATGAAACTTGGTATCTCGGATTATACCGGCTACGTTAACCAGGAGAATGATTTCCCCTTTTGTTGTCTCGCTTTGCATGTTGAACCCATTGAGGACTCAAGAAGCGGGTATGATCTGGTCGAGCAGTCTGAGCTGCTCCACCACTCTCGACCTGATTATGTTGGCCGAGCTACCTGGATCCACGAGCACATGTTTAATTTGAATTTTATTCAAAAGAAAAAAAGTTACCAGTGCATCATTATGAGGCTGAGACAATGACTCGATGTCCTCATCGCTAAATGTGAGAGCATCCTCTGGTATGTAACTCTGAGTTCGCCTTTCCCTGGTGATGGATATCTTTGTCCATTTGAAAACGGGTTCCTTTGGGGCGTCGGCCTCTCCAACGATCATGTGGATGACGTGTTATGGTTCTTATGTTTCGTTTTTCCTATTTGTATCTCTTTCTCGGAAATGATTCTTAGCTCGGTCACTAAGAAATTCACGAAGATGCCCTTCGTTGAACAAACAGGCTACCTCTTCCCTAAGCTGCCTACAATCCATGGTCCTATGACTGTGAGTGTCGTGATACTTGCACATCAAGTTAGGGTTCCTCTGTGAAGGGTCTGATAGTACGGGTTTTGGCCACCTGACATCCTTGATTTTCCCCGTGGTTGATATGACGCCCGAGACATCGACGTTGAAATTGTACTCAGATAACCAGGGTGCCTCTACCAGCCCAGTGTGCCTATCGAACCCAACTTTACCCATGAGTCCCCGGGAATTTGACCTCGATCTATCCTCCGGTAGCCTTGAGTCATGTTACGCCTTGGTGCGTTTATTTGATCTTCTACATACGACTGGTATATTTCTTTGTTTGATCCTGGCTCCCTTTCTGTAAACCTTTGATCCTTCGTTAAGATCCTACTAGGATATACTGAGTCCGATGGGGATCCTAATTGGTCATCTTCGACCCTGATTTTTGACTGATACTTGTTGTGCACATCCGCCCAGGTCACGGCAAGATATTCAATCAAATTTTATTTTAACTGTCTTGAAGCTACCGAGTTTTATTTGTTCAAGCCTAGAGTGAAGGCATGTACTGCCCGGTCATCGGAGACTGGTGGTAATTCCATTCGTTTCATTTGAAAATGGGATACAAATTCCCTTAGCATCTCGTTCTCTCTTTGTTTGATTTTGAAGACATCAAATTTTCTGATGGCGACCTTGATGGCACCAATGTATTTCCTCACAAAAGAATCTGCCAACATGGCAAATGAATCTATTGAACTAGGGGGAAGGTTATGATACCACATCATAACCCCCTTCGACAATGTCTCTCCAAATTTCTTCAACAGGACAAACTCAATTTTGTCATCCTTTAAGTCATTCCCTTTTACGACACAAGTATAAGCGGTGATGTGTTCGTTAGGGTCCATTGTCCCATTATATTTCAGGACATCAGGCATTCTGAACTTCTTCGGGATGGGCTTCGGAGCCGCACTTGGTAAGAATGGTTTCTATATGAACTTCTTTGAATTTACGCCCTTCAGAATCTGGGGTGCGCTCGAGATTTAATCGACCCTCGAGTTATAAATCTCCACCCTTTTATCGTTATCTTCTATCTTTTTTTTCTCCTGATTCAATTCTTTTGGTGAGGTCCTCGAGCATCTTCATAATAGCAGGCAGGAGACAGGTCATACCACGAGTCTTATGGTCATACCAGAAGACATGCGTTGTATCTACATGGTATCCACGGCCTTCCAAGTAAGGCGTTGTATCTTATGTCACCTTCGATGACATAAAACTTGGTATCTTGGATTGTATCAGCTATGTTGAACGGGAGGATAATTTCCCCTTTTGTTGTCTCACTTTCCATGTTGAATCCATTGAGGACTCGAGAGGCGGGTACGATCTGGTCGATCAGTCCGAGCTGCTCTACCACCCTCAACTTGATTATGTTGGCCGAGCTACTTGGATCCACGGGCACACGTTTAATCTGAATTTTATTCAAAAGAAAAGAAATTACCAGTGCTTTATTATGAGGCTGAGACAGGGACTCGATGTCCTCTTCGCTGAATGTGAGAACATCCTCTGGTACGTAACTCCGAGTTCGCCTTTCCCTAGTGATGGATATCTTTGTCCGTTTGAAAACGGATTCCTATGGGGCGTCGAACCCTCCAACGATCATGTGGATGACATGCTGTGGTTCTTCTGGTTCATTTTTCTTATTCGCATCTCTTTATCGGAAATGATTCTTAGCCCGCTCACTGAGAAATTCACGAAGATGCCCTTGGTTGAACAAATGGGCTACCTCCTCCCTAAGCTGCCTGCAATCCTCGGTCCTATGACCGTGAGTGCCGTAATACTTGCACATCAAGTTAGGGTTCCTCTGTGAAGGGTCTGATAGTACGGGTTTTGGCCACTTGTCATCTTTGATTTTCCCTATGGGTGATACGATGCCCAATACATCGACGTTGAAGTTATACTCAGATAGCCGGGGTGCCTCTACTGGCCCACTGTGCCTATCGAACCCGGCTTTACCCATGAGTCCCTGGGAATTTTGACCTCGATCTATCCTTCGATCGCCTTAAGGCATGTTACACCTTGGTGTGTGTCTTCGATCTTCTACATACGACTGGTATATTTCTTTGCTTGATATTGGCTCCCTTTCTGTAAACCTTTGTTCCTTAGTTAAGAGCCTGCTAGGATATACTGAGCCCGAGGGGTCTCCTAATTGGTCGTCTGCGACCCTGATTTTCGACTGATACCTGTTGTGCACATATGCCCCGGTCACGATGGGATATTCGATCAAATTTTGTTTTAACTATCTTGAAGCTACCGAGCTTCGTTCGTTCAAGCCTTGAGTGAAGGCATGTACTGCCCAGTCATCGAAGACTGGTGGAAATTCACAGACGTTCAAAATCATGAATACATGTGAAAAAGATCCTTTAAAACCTTACATAAGGAAATAGTAGCATAAGGCTTCAACAATAAAATAGACCATGGGAGAGCAATTCAAAATTGAAATGACAATGCAACAATTACAGAAAGGAGAAAAACGACAGCGAGCAGTTTGAATGCAAGCTCCAAACTTAAGCCTGCAAGTTGTTAATTTGAAGGAAAGATAAAAATAAAAAGTTTTATACCCTACAAATCTGCTATACTAGAGATATTAGATAAAGGTAAATTTATCTTTAATTATAGTTGACGAGATTCTATGGCCACTTATTGTCTCTGTGCACATGTCCAACCGTCGACGGCAGAACTTTTAAAGTTACCAAGGTATTTACCTCTAAAAAAATGTATTTTATAGGTCAACAATCACATCTAAAGTTAGGGGTATCAATGGATATTCGAAATCCGACTTAATCAATCGAACCGTATTGTGTCGAACCGATTTTTAGGTTTCTTTTTAAGAAACCGTAGGTTTTTATATAAATTTGTAACCGCACCGATAATTAGGGTAAGATTTTTATTTTATAAAAATAAACCGAAAAAATACCGAACCGTACCGAATAAATTTTACATGTGAAAAATATATTTATCTAGTAAGTTTAAAAATAATAATACATTAGATTTTTCTTTGGGCCTTGGAATTATGGAAATTATTCCAAGCCAACAAGTAATTAAACTCAAAATACTAATTCCTAAAACGTATTATACTACTTCTACTTAAACTAATTTATTTCAAGTCTTTATTAGCAAGACACAATGTATTCTAGCGATTATGCGTAGCAAACGACATGTATTGAATATATTTCCTTTCATATAATTAAATTTATTTTTTTGAATATTTCATCTTCTATAGACTTTATTTTTGAGTCCCAGATTGGTTAATATCTTTCAACTCGTGTGATTTATATTTTTTTTGCCTTTATTTGATTTCTTTTACGTTGTTGTATAATAGTTGATGAATTTATACTCTAGCCATTTTTTTTTAATTCATCACCCATTAAACAATAAAAATATTTAGAGAGTTTTGCTAAGTTCTATAAAAGAACGTATGTTATTGCATCCAATTTCTACTAGTGAATTTTACATGACATTTAAAAAAATACCAAAAATTAACCGAACCGTACCGATACCGAAGAGAAACCGATATGATTGGGACGGTTTCGAAAAGTCTAATTTTGATTATACATAGTAGAATAACCGAAAAATTGGTATGGTATAAATTTTATAAAATAACCGACCGAACCGAATCATTGACACCCCTATCTAAAGTGATCTAACAAATTAAATAGTAAAGCTTTAGGAAATGAGAAGTTAAATAATCAGTAATATTTACGCTTTACATATATTCCCATCAAAATAATGTTAATTGAAAAATTATTAATGCAATTAATTAGTCTCTTCATTTGAGGAGGTTCTACCATGTGAAAACGCTCTTTAATGAACTTTAGCCTTAGTTGATCGTGACCAAGAAACCACTGGTTTCGCTTGGTGGGCCGGAAATGCCCGACTAATCAATTTATCTGATAAACTACTAGGGGCTTATATAATGCATGCTGGAGTAATCGTATTCTAGGCCGGAACAACGAACCTATTTGAAGTGGCCCATATCGTATTAGAAAAGCCTATATATGAACAATGATTAGTTTTAGCTGCTCTAGGTTGGGAGTAGGCCCTGGGTTTTTCTCACGTAGTAGATTACATAACTAAATTGTTAATTATATTTTGGTGAGTAGATCTATAAATTAAGTGGTTTAAAGAGTAAATAATGATAGCTAACGAGAAAGACTTTAGGTGAAGGTAATTAGCTTTTGAAAGGTATTTTGGTCAATTAGCTTTTGAAAGGTATTTTGGTAAAATAATTTTTGCTCGAAATTCTTCACGCTTATAATATAGTATCGGTTCAACTTAAAAAAAAAAAAAAAAAAAAAAAAAAAAAAAGTACATTAGAGCATTTTTGTGGCGCTTTTCCTTAAGTGAGGGATTAAATATGTATTAAGCCACAACTGCCACCCAGCGTCCAATTTTTTGTTCCATTTTTTTTCATACATGATACATAGCAGACAGAGCTGAAACTCAAAAGGTTCCCAACTTCATTTGGATAAGGAATTTGAAGCCGCAGCACGCGTAAGAACAACTCTCTATTCCCTCTGCCACAAACAAATCAATCGCTTTCCTCGCCTTAAACCCTGCTCAGAAGCTCTCCCTTTGAAACAATTTTGTAAGATTTTCTGTTTTTTTCTCCTTTTTCCTTTTGTATTTGCTTCAAATTTCCTACTCTTTTTCTACTTCCTTGTCAGATAGCAACTGGGTTTTAAGTTTCTCCATCTTACAGTTTTCAGCTCAATAAATAGTTAGTTATTTGTTTTGCCGCTTTCATGTAATTGTTCTATATTTTTTGTTCTCTTGCAGCTGATTTTGCCTAGTTAGCTTGTATCTCTGAAGAACTCTCTATTCTACTTTGTTGGAAATGCCTCTTGTATGTTCCTCATCCTCGACAGTCTCACCTTCATGTGGTATTCCATATAAACTACAAAATGTAAACCACATAAAGAAGGTCAATTTGAACCCAAATGTCCATTTGGGTTGCTGCAACATCTCGTACGGTCATATTGCTGCTACTGGACTAGGGAATGTTAAATTTAGGAAGTACTCGCTTGCTAGCTCAAAGTTTGTAATTAGAAACCAGAAAAGTAATTTTCTTTTTGAGGAAACCTATCCCGATTTTGATTGGGAGGATGAGGAGCAAGGTGACATACAAGAAGATGAGGGGTCGCCGTGGGAAGGGGCGGTTCTGTATAAAAGAAATTCTTCAGTTACACATTTGGAGTATTGCACCACTTTAGAAAGGCTGGGTTTGGGCAAGCTCTCCACAAAGGTTTCGATGTCTCGGGCTTCGGTAATGGGATTGCGGGTGACCAAAGATGTCAAAGATTATCCTGATGGAACTCCTGTATTGATTTCCCTAGATGTGACAAGGAAGAAGCAAAAGTTGAGACTTGATGGGATCATCAGGACAGTCCTCTCACTTTGTTGCAACAGGTACTGCATTTGTTTATGCTTCTGTAGTTTTACAGTTATTTTTCAGGTAGTAAACTTTCATATTCTCTTTCATGTTGCTTCAGTTATTTGTCACGATCAACACCAAACAAATGTTCAGAAGGACACCTAGATCAATCAAAAGTTCGTGTTTGATGTTATTTTTGAGTTTATTCTATACCTGACAGGGGCGTAGCTAATTTCAGGCAAGGGGATTGAATTCAATCTCTTTTGCTAGAAAAATACTGTACAAATAGGGCAAAACGAACTGTTTTGGTTGTATATAAACTGTTAGTCCCCTAACACATTCTGGTGCAGTGGCAAAAGGGGGTTCAAAAATTGATTTAGGTCATAGGTTCAAATCTAGCTGCAACGTTCTAGTATTTTTTCAATCCCTTATGTGAAGTTCTGGCTCCGCCCTTATATGAATTTTGTATGAGAGAAAATATTGGACTTCTAAGATCCAACATATTAATGTTCAAGAAATGCAAATGTTGAGATAGATGCATGGCCATGTCCCCAATGAGATGGCTAAGTGGTTGAAGCTTAGTAATAACTTGGAGATCCTAGGTTCGAGTCCCCACGACAACACTGAGTGGAAGCCTATCTACTCTAGCCTTGGTGGCCAGGCTTATCCAACACCTATGTTAATTTATTCAAGTTGTCCGTTGATTAGTCGAGTTGTGTGCAAATTGGTTTATTGCATAAAACGACGATGGATGTGCGATTATTCAAGAATGATTCATCTGATGAATGTCACATTTGACAGAGGGAGCAAGTAGTACTCATAAGGACACATTTTCTCGACGATTTATTAATTATTGGAGAAGAAACACCCCATTCTACATATATACAAAAAAGTAAAGAATCTACCAAAAGAACATGATTCTCTGCAAAGAGTATCTCATCATCACTAGTGATTGGGTGGTCATGAAGTTTATGAGAAATAGAATAGTTCCATGAACATTTATAAAAGTTCCATACATAGAGGATAAACTTAGATGGTTTAACCACCATGTACTACGCATACCTCCATATGCACTGTGGATGCAATATTTTGATGATTGAAATTGCTAAAATGGAAAGATGAACCTAAGTTCAGATCAAATAAGTCGCCTCAAAAGATAGTTAAATTTCTTAGAATCATTACTAGATCATAATAGAACACTATCGAAACAAAGAATCTTTGTGGGCGATACCAACTAGTTGCGATTTTGGCTCAGTTGTTATTACTTTATATAAGGTCGTTTGTTTCCGAGACAATGTGAGACTTATATGTCGTACAATGAGATCTAAAGCACCTCTAGCTCAAGGTACCTTACTTTGTCTTAAAAGGCTCAAATTATTTAGTAGTGGAATGAGATGGGGCCAAATAGAACGGAAGAAAGACGGAGGATAGATGATTCATATAGCCAGCAAATTTTGTTGGGGTGTAGATTGGTTGATTACTCAAGAACGACACAATTGTTCTTTGGTTTACAATTCTGGTTCACACAAAGAGAATGAATTGAAGTTTATTTTTGTATTCCTCTTCAAAAGTTTCCTAAAATTATTATCGATATGATGATTTAGAAAAATCCAAGGGAGGTAAATATATATCTCCAGTCTGCTTCCTCTTTGATGCTCGTGCTGAAATTTTCAAGGTTGCAAGAATAAACTTCTCCTCAAATTGATCACTGTATTTTAGTAGTATCCAAGCTTTGTACTTCATCTTGTATGTTTGAACTTCCTCTTGATTATCAAAACTTGATGCCTTTCCTCCTGCTGAAAATTTTACTGGGAATGGTCCACTTTGCAGATCTTAACAATATATATCAGTCCTAATGGTGCTGTGGTCTTTCTCTATGCTTGAGAGAGCTGTCACAGAGAGAAACATAGCTAAAGCTATTTCTGAATTTTGTTGGCTCTTTAATTATAGACAGTAGCTACTAAGCCCTTTTTGTGATCTTAAAAGCTACATCGTTGTAATCTTTTCCATCTTCTTGATGCCTCTTTAATACAAATACTTACTTCATTCAAAAAGAAAAAAAAAAAGAAAAAGAAAAAGAAAACATAGCTAAAGCAGGTCACATGAATTAGAAATTACTAAGTTGTGTTCTTGCAATAATGAGCCAGCTGCCCCATATTTCTTATTGAAACTCGAATAAACACAAGACTTTGTAGTTCTAAGTGATTCTATCTTCTTTCGTATTACTTAACAGAAATTTGAACATTGCCTTTCCAATCATTGTGTGCTTGACCATCTGGAGATGATAAATACATGATAGAATTTTGGCTTCCCTGTAAATGGGCCTATGAATTTTTAATAATGTTTCCTTGAAATGAATTTTAGGCAGTTGTATTGTCCCGTTTAGTATAGATGGAATATTTTCTTTCTATAGGATAATGGAGGGCCCAATTATCTCACGTGTTTAAGGTGAAAACACTTATAGGAACTAGGTGACGAAGCAGTATACCATGCTATAGTTTTCACAAGTCTATGTCATAAATCATTTGAGGAGCAACTTCAGTTTGTTTCTTTAAAGGAGTGCACATTTCATTTCACTAAACTTCATGCCCTTTTCTGAAGTTCAATTACCCCGATATGGTATTTCCTATCTGAACCTGGAACTCTTACAGCTCCTTTTCTTTTTGGTGCATTCTATGCCACAGTAAAAGCAATATCCTAATATGTGCTTCTAAAGTTGTTGATGTACGTATCTTCTCGTATATTTTGCTAATAAACCATTTCTGTAGCAAATATAAGTGTTCCAGTTCTGAGAAGGACTGGTAACAAGTTGAATAGTGCAAAATTGCTTTCTGAAATAAAAACGTTGTAACTTACATAGAGTGGGAGGTCTCATACTTCTAAACTTAGTGTCTTAAGTTTACTGGACTATCCGAAGTTTGCAGTTGAAGTCAAGTTCCATAGAGAGTTGGGACCAGAAATAAGCTTGGAGCAGGAGGAGGCGAAATATTTTTAGGTGGCGAAATATTTTCTAAGTTTACTGGACTGTCATAATTTTAATAGGTGAACTTCCGGCAATAATCGGCAAAAATAGTAAATCATAATAATAATCTGGGGATGTTAAGATGGTCATGAGTTTCAATCTTGGTGATCAGTGGATCAATTTTCCTTCTTTAGATAGAGAATGAAACACAGGCTTAACGATTTTCTTGTAACAAAAAGCAAAAAGGTGAGTTCTGTAACTTTAGTAGCTTTGATGACACCTGCATGTGATTTTATCCTTTTTCTTGAGTTCCAACTGTTTCTTGAGTTAAAGTGAATGCCTGGAAATCAATATATATTCATGATTTTTGGTTCCTTCTTCCTAAGTTCATTTACACTTCTTCTGCCAATACATAAGGACACATGAATGATTTGATGAATGACTTTCAAAGTATAGGATTTCTAATAATACTGGCCATGGTGGAAGCCAAAAAGGCCCGAAGTACATCAAGTTGGAAGAAATGCCTCATGGGATTCTCTGATGATGACCAGCCTTGAAGCCCCCACGGCTTTGGTTTGTGGTAAGAGAGCAACGTGTGATAGGCAGGTTCGGCGCACGCCACTGGTTCGAACCCTGCCATAGGCATGCTTGGTATTTAAGTGGAGACGGGTAGAGGGACGGACCCGCCACAGGCTCTCAGGAATATCTCGGTCATCCAGAAAAATGAATAAAAAAAGAGTCTCTCTCTCTGATGATGACTAGGCTGGAAATTATGAAATAACTTGTGTTACCAAGAGATTGTAAAAGAAGTTAGTACCTAGTTTCACATCTGCATAAGGTGGTCAAGTGGTGACTACTGACTAGATTGGACGAAACAGACCCATTTAATCCAGAACTAAAAGATTGCTCAAGAGGGGACAAAAAGGATATAAGATTTTCTTCATAGGACATTTGCTTGTCCTGTAACTCAATGGAATGTGCACTTTAAAACAGGTATTCCCTATTATCGTTGAAAGTGATTGGGTACCGTTTAGATTATCTTCGTGCCTTATAAAATGGTTCAGATTCCTTCCGTTGTTCATAGCATCGGGGCTTATTTTCTGGTTTTGTTATTGCATTTCAACTATTTTCTAGTTCTTATGATGCTGTTATTATTTTTTTGGTTTCTATTTGATGGTACTGATATATTGTCCGTTCCCTTCTCTTCTCGTCTTTTCCGTCTTCTTGAGCCGAGGGTCTTTTGGAAACAGCCTCTCTACTCCTTCAGGATAGGGTGAGGTCTGTCTATACACTATCCTACCTAGACCCCACTTGTGAGATTTTACTGGATCGTTATTGTTGTTATAAAATGGTTCAGAAAATAAAAAATTTTCTCTTGCACATACACATAAACTGAAAACTTTACCTTCTAATTCTAATGCTCAGTATTTGTTTGTTGTCAAATTCCGCTTCCCTTTCACTTCAAAGAAGAAATATTGGTCTTTTTGCTCATGGTGAATATTGTATTTGTGAAGGTGCGGTGAACCAGCTGCGGAAAGTATCTTTTCAAATTTTTCACTCCTACTCAGTGAAGAACCTATAAAGGAACCAGAGACATTGGATATGGGCGTAATGTTTGGGGAGGAAAAATTCAAAAGTTTTGGACACAATGAAGAGGAAGAGGACGATGATGCTTGGATCGATTTAGAAGACCAGCTGTATTTTCCTCCTCAAGAAAAAGTTATCGACATTTCAAAACAAATTAGAGATCTGGTGCACATAGAAATCACCATTAATGCTGTCTGTGATTCCAAGTGCAAAGGTTTATGCCTAAAATGTGGTTCTAATCTTAACATCAGTAGCTGTAGTTGTCATATGCGAAAGGTAGAGGAGAAAGGTTATGGTCCTCTTGGAGGTCTGAAGAAGCAAATGCAACAAACATGATCTGTAATCATTCCGACATTTTTTGGGTGTAACATAGTGGCTTTTTGGTATTTTATAAGTGAAAATCAAGGCCTTTCCTATTTACTTCTTGTTGACGCTTTTTTTTCTTCTTTTTTTTCCCAACAAAATTCATCACTCCGATAGATAAAGTGGATTCTTATAAAAAGTCCGTGCAAAAGAATGGAATTTTTAGCCAAAATTAACCCTTATCTTTGAAGGTAGGCTAAATTTTATCCTCCAAGTATAATCCTGAGCACTATTTATTCTCCAAGTTTGTAAGTTAGCGTTTGGACACATAGATTTTGTATATGGTCAAGATCAGGTATGCCCGATCTCCCAGGCTCGAGGGGTCACTTTAGGCTCGAGTTCAGATAAGGTCGAGTTCGAGCTCGATGGACCAGACTCGAGCTCGAAGACAGAGTGCGATGCCCGAAGATTGAAGTACGATAGATACCGAAACCGAGTATATTCGACCCCGAAATAATATTGTTATGAATTTGTACCAGAGATAGAGCGAATGGAATTACAACCGGTTTCGGACGACTGGGCAATACAAGCTTTTATGTAGGGTTTGAATGAAAGGAGTTCGATTGCGTCTCTACAGTTAAAGCAGAATATGATCGAGTATCCAGTTGTGACGTGGTCAGACGTGCATACCGTTATCAATCGAAAATCAGGGTCGAGGATGACCAGTTGGGAGTCCCATCGGGTTCAGTTCATCCTAATAGATTGGCAGCCAAGCCCCCGAGGGATACATACAGGGAATCGAGATCAAACAAGGAACAGTATCAGCCATATGTCGATCGAAGAAACAAGGAACGGTATCAGCCGTATGTCAATCGAAGAAACAACGACTCAGGTCGTAACGCTCCTTGGAATGATTAGAGAAATGATCGAGGTCATAACTCTCGGGGACTCATGAGTAATAATGGGTTCGATAAACACACCGACCCCGCGGAGGCACCTCGATGTTCAGAGTATAATTTTAGTGTAGACGCATCACGGATTGTGTCAGCTATTGGAAGAATCAAAGATACCAGGTGGCCAAGGCCTATACAAACCGATCCTTCTCAGAGGAATCCAAACTTAATGTGTAAGTATCATGACACACATAGCCATAGAACCGAAGACTACCGGCAGCTAAGGGAGGAGGTAGCTCGGTTGTTCAACAAGGGTCACCTTCGAGAATTTCTCAGTGATCGAGCTAAGAATCACTCCAGGGAGAGAGATGCAGGCAGGAAAAACGAGCAGGAGGAACCACAACATGTAATCCACATGATCGTTGGCGGTGTCGATGTCCCACAGGACCTATGTTCAAACACACCAAGTTATCGATCACTAGAGAAAAACGAACTCGGAGCTATGTGCTCTAGGACGCCTTATCATTCTATGACGAGGAAGCGGAAGGCATATCTCATCCGCACAACAAGGCCCTGGTAATTTCTATCCTTTTAAATAAAATTCAAGTTAAACGTGTTCTGGTGGATCCAGGTAGCTCAGCAAACATAATCAGATTGAGGGTTGTAGAACAACTCGGTCTACGGGATCAGATTGTACCTGCATCTTGGGTCCTAAATGTCTTCAACATGGCAAGCGAAACAATAAAATGGGAGATAATCTTGCCAGTCAATGTAGCTGGGACCACACAAGATACAAAATTCCATGTAATTGAAGGCAACATCAGGTATAATGCAGTCCTCGGGAGACCATGGATACACAACATGAGGGCGGTACCTTCAACTCTTCATCAGATGATAAAGTTCCCAACGGAGGATGGTGTGAAAACGGTCTACGGAGAGCAACATGCTGCAAAGGAAATGTTTGCAGTCGATGAAGTGACACCGGTACCAGAGCCTTCGACCTTGGAAAAGTCGAGCACCAAAGGTAAGCAGATGGCTAAATAGCAATCACCGGCCCCAGCCTCGACGAAATTGGAACAACAGGTAATCGAAGACGAAGATGAGGATTTTCTTACTCCTCAAACCTTCGTTGTTCCCGAAAAATCTGATGCAACCAAATCAACTGTCGAGGAACTGGAGCAGGTCATACTAATCGAATACATGCCCGAGAGAAAGGTATACCTAGGAACGGGATTAACCCCCGAACTCAGGAAAAAACTCATATTCAATTTCTTATTGATAATATGGATTGCTTTGCTTGGTCCCATTTAGATATTCCAGGGATTCCACCAGAATCAAAACACACCAGTTAAGCCTCGACCCCAGGTTCAACCGGTAAAGCAAAAAAGGAGGCCTAGTCCAAGGTGAAACATGCTTTCATAAAGGATAAGGTAACCAAACTTCTTAAAATAGGGTATATTCGGGAGGTAAAATACCACGAATGGTTAGCCAACGTAGTTGTAGTTCCTCAAAAAGGAAATAAACTTAGGATGTGCATAGATTACAAGGATTTAAACAAAGCATGTCCGAAAGATTCTTTCTGTCACGACCCAAAATCTAACCTTGGTCGTGATGGCGCCTATCGTGTTACAAGTATTCCCAAAATATTACTACTAATTTGATTATAAGAATTTAATAAAATATTTTCAATAATTTAATTCCTCATAAACTAAATCAACTCTAAATATAAATAATATAAAATACGAAAACGAGTCTCAAACATCAGGGTGTCACTAAGTCACGAGCGTCTAAAATTATGAACTGAGATATATAAACTGTCTAACTGTCCAAAGAAGAAATGATAAAAGGAGTAACAAGGTCCTGCGAACGCTGGCAGCTACTGTCACGACCCAAATCCTGAACCTGGTCGTGATGACGCCTCTCATGAAGGCAAGGCAAGCAAGTCGACCCAATTCATCCTTTTAAAATAATTATTTAACACAAGTATAGTACAACATGGTTTAATAATACAAAATATCGAAAGTATAGATAAAAATGCGGAATTCCAACCCAACACAACCCTAACCGGGGTGTCACATGTCATGAACAACTAAGAAATCCTGACACAAGTCTACTAAATACGAAATCTAATACAATAGTTTGAATAACATGGAAATAGTAATATAAAGGAGTCACGGGGGCTGCGGACGCCAACAGCTACCTCGAAATCTCCGAAAAGCACCGCCTGGACTGGAAGGATAAGCTCTTAGGAATGGAAACCTGCTATGCCTGAATCTGCACACACGGTGCAAGGAGTAATGTGAGTACTCCGACCCAGTGAGTAATAAAAATAAATAATGACTGAAAGCATGAAATATCATAAAATCACAAATAACGCTATCTCAAGCAGTAAAATTAATTATACAATAAAATCGTGAAGTATCAGATAAATCTCTTTTAAAATAGTGAAGACAAATAATTTCAACAAGTAAGAAATAATTAGAAACCTGCCCCTCAGGCTCAATATCAAACTCTCAGTACAGTATCAGCCCCCCGGGCTCACTCCCAACTCACAAAGTACAACATCAGCCTCTCGGGCTCACTCC
>MU743409.1:2827-20595 GCA_026770625.1 Nicotiana glauca
GCCTATTCAGTGAGCTAGGAGTCAAGATTGAACTGCCAATAACCTTGATATGTGATAGCAAAGCAGCAATTCAAATAGCTGCTAATCCAATATTTCATGAAAGGACAAAGCACATTGACATAGATTGTCACTTTGTAAGAGAAAAAATTAGCTCAGGAATGCTGAAAACTGAACATATCAATACAGAAGATCAACAAGCTGATTTGCTTACAAAAGGATTAGGTATAGCTCAACATGAATACCTACCGGACAAACTTGGATTGAAGAATGTGTTTGAACCATCAGCTTGAGGGGGAGTCTTGACCAATAGCTATGTAACAACCATGATGGTTAACTATAGTTAGGCTTAATTATTATTCTAACTAGAGTTAGTTAGTGAGTTAGTTTAGTAGAAGCAGTTATTTTGTTAATTAGTTAGTGGTTATATACTATAGCTTTGTACAATACATTTTAATTTTAGAAAATGAAGTTCTTCTTCTTCTCTAAATCTTCTCTCTAAATCTTCATCTTCTCTTTAGTCTCAATTGATCATCCATGGCTTCTAACAAAAACGCTTTCGTATATTTAATAAATGTGCTAACTTTGATGACCTTGTCCTAGTCCCTGAAGCAGCTATGATACTTTTCTAAATCAGAGCTGATACAACTTCAACCCGTGTAGGCACGGGTACATCATCGCTGATGGCCTTAGCCTTCAGCGATGCTATTGTAGAAGCATCAAAGGTAACAAAAAGTAGCGACACGTTGCTCATTTAAAAAGAATTTGGTAAATCCAAACTGCGATTTAGGTCCGTGTGAAACATAAGGAATAGGTGGTGGTAAGAATTTGGCAGCTGCAACGAGTTCTGTTACAGGAACCACACAATCGCGGCTGCTACCTCGAGCTGTTGTTGCCCAGGCATTAGCGAGGGTATACAACGTGGCTCCATCAGCAACTTTGTGAAAAGCACACATACTAATAGCCATACCTCCACAATTGAAGAGGGTGACTTTAACAAGTAGGGGATGTAAAGTTGAATTGTGAAATATTGCGCCATCTTCAGCAGCAGTACTAGGGAGGAAATGTTTAATCATGTCAAGATTTCTAAGAACATTTTCAAACTGATAATTATGAGCAAAAGCCACGTAAAATGGTACCCCTTCGTCGTTGCATTCAATTGAGTTGTTCTTGATTCGACCAGCAAAAGGGTAAAAGCGAGTAAGAGTTTGAGACAAAGATTTCTTCAAAACAAGTAATCTTGATGTGTTGACTGCCTTTGCTTGCTCAAAGGAATAGGATACTTCACCACCATTTGAATGAGGAGGAGGATAAAATAAAGCTAAGGGAGCAAATAAAGCTATTCCCATTTGATCTAAATAAGAAAATTCAAAGCACCTAAAGTGATTGGGAGTAGGAGAAAGAGGTCTAATGAACTCCATAGAAACTATCTCTATCTTTCTTTCCATGGCTAATAACCTTAGTTTTCTGCCTTGTTTTGTCTTAAGGTCGGGAACACTCAATTATCGACTTGTAATTATAGGGAGATGGGGGTACATTATGATATTCTAATTCGAATTTTTAATTATAATTCAGAGTATCATATGACATGCTAGAATGAGTTGTATAATGGTTTTTCTATACTTAAATTTTTTTTGGTTAAAATTCTATACTTAAATTGATCATGCGGCAGTTTGTCTCCCACTACTATTAATTTGCAGTCAATGAGTCATGTGATCATCTCTTATCCAGAAAAAAATTATTTTATATTAAATTTTTTAACTACGTAATCATTTTGCATGCAAACAACCATGAAATTGAAAATTACGTTGTGGCAAAAAATATCTTTGAAATTAGGCTATTTTAGTAAATTGCCAACCTATTAATTACCACGCTTAGTTAAAAGCATATTCTTCATAGTTTGTATATTAAAACACAAAGATGAGAAAACTGCTGATTGCATTCCTTTAAATAATATGTTGTGCGTCCTCATGCATTTATACAAATGAATAGAATATTCTAATGCCCATACAAGTGCCCATACTAATCTATAAAATGGAATATTCTAATGCCAACAGTAGTGCTTATTTTTAATTGTCTAATACTATATACACTTTTGTCATATTCAAATTTTAATATAAATCTATCACATATACATAATTATGTACACATTCCTTCTATCCGTTGGAGTCCAGCTGTGGAACATGTGTGAAGCACGTGAGCAATCTATGGTTAGGATGTGAAGGGATTGATGGCCCAAAATGCATTTCATAAGGAATAAAATCATTCTTTGATGTTGACGATTTTGACAGAAACTTCAACGCATCATCCAACTATTTTTGTTTAAACAACAATATCTGCTTCTTTTCTCTTTCTTTATCCACATCCGCATTCTACAAGTTCGACATCTCAATATCTCCCTCAAGTTAGAAGAGGTCGTAGATACTCTCAACTTGCTAATTATCGAGTGACGAACTGGCTCGTTGAGGGGTTTAGTAAATATATCAGCAAGCTGAGACGAGGATGGAACAATCGATAGAAAGATGAGTCCGGCTACAAGTTGTTGTCGGACAAAGTGACAATCGAGCTTAACGTGTTTAGTGCGCTTGTGGAATACTGGATTTTTACGATGTGAATGGATGCTTGACTATCAGAGTGAATTAGGATTGAAAGAGGTGGCGGTACTGATAGATCCTCCCATAGACGTACCAAACCAAGTGATTTCAGCATTGACACGACATATCAAACTATACTCTACTTCAGCGGATGAAAGGGAAACTGAGATTTGTTTCTTGGGTTTTCATAATATAGGCGAACCCCCAATATTGATGAAAAATCCACTTATAGAGCGACGAGTATCCGGGCATGATGCCCAATATGAGTCACAAAAAACAACTAGGCGACGAGAGGGCTCATATGTCATAAAAAGCCATATGATTGGATTTACTAGAAGGTATTTGAGGCATCTGATTGCAGCTTCAAAGTAAGTAAAACGACCCGATCGGTCGTTTTGACCTCTAGCGCGCTGTTCAGCAGTTTGAGGCCATGATCAGCTTTATTTCAGGTATTATGACTTGTACGCGTGGTCAGAATTAAGTTTCGGGAAGTTCAGAGTCGATTTGGAAAGAGAATTCTTATTTTGGAAGCTTAAAGTTGAAAGAATTAACTAGGATTGGAATTTTGAGTAAACAACCTCAGAATCGAGATCTGAAAGTTCTAGCAGGTTCGTATGATAATTTTAGACTTGGGCGTATGCCCAGATCGGGTTTAGGATTACCCAGGAGCATTTTGGCGTCTATTGTGGAAGTTAGCATTTTGAAAGAAATTTCATAAGTTTGGGTTGAAGTGCATTTATGCGTTATCGATATCCGTTTGGGATTCTGAGTCTGTGAATAGCTCCGTAAGGTGATTTTAGAGTTGGGAGCGCGATTGGAAGTGAATTCGGGGGTCCGTAGGTCATTTTGAAGCTATTTGGCTAAAACATAGGAATTTGGAGATTTTTGAGAAGTTTGATCGGAAGTGGAATTTTTGATATCGAGGTCAGAATCTGATTCTGAAAGCTGGAGTAGGTCCGTCTTGTCAAATATGACTTGTGTGCAAAATTTGAGGTCAATCGGACGTGATTTGATAGGTTTAAGCATCAAAAAATAGAAGGTTGAAATTCTAAAGTTCATGAAGCTTGGATTGGAGGTTGATTCATAATTTTAGCATTGTTTGATGTGATTTAAGGCCTCGAGCAAGTCCGTAATGTATTTTGGGACTGGTTGGTATAATTGGTTGGGGTTCCGAGGGCCTCGGGTGGATTTCGGATGGTTAACGGATCAAATTTGAAAGTTGAAGAATAGCTGAAGGTATGCTGGTTCTATCATAACCGCATCTGCGGTTCTAAGACCACAGAAGCAGGACCGTAGATGCGATCAATCCACCGCAGAATTGGATTTTGGTCAGGGGCTCGAGGACCGCAGATGCGGTCAAGGTTTCGCAGAAGCAGGACCGCATCTGCAGAAGGTATGTCGCAGAAGCGAAAAAGGGTGGCCTAGAGAGGATCGCAGAAGCAGCATTTTAACCGCACCTGCGGAACCGCATAAGCGGTCAAGGGACGCAGGTGTGAAAATAGCTGAGGCAGGGAGGTCTTTTAAGATCCGGGGTTGGGTTCATTTCAAACCCATTTTTCTTCCATTGGAGACGATGGGGAGAAACTTTGAGGTGCCATTTTCATCACTCGTCATGAGTTTTGGAGCGTTGTGCATCGATTCGAGTCTTCGGAAGGGCGTGGAATGCCAGTTATGGACCTTCGGAGCAAGGTGAGTCTTCTTTCTAACCTTGTGAGAGGGAATTGTCCCCATAGGTGAGTTAATTGGTTATGTTCTCCTATTTGTGGGGGCTACGTATGCTCGAGGTGCCGAGAGTCCGTGCGTAGCTACTATTATGCTATTGTCCGAGTAGTCTAGGACCCAAAAGCATGCTATATTTGGGTTAATCGTAAACTTATTGACAACTTGAATTGCTTAAATCACATTGAATTATTGAATAAATTTCTAAAAGGATTAAATTTCATATTTCTTAAATGGTTAAAAAAGGATTGACTTTCTTTGGATAATTGCTCCGTGTGGACTCTTGATTGACTCTGTGTGTATGTTTAAATATTTGGAGCGGGCCGAATGCCTCGGCAGATTAAATAGATGCATCTATGGTTCGCATCGTTCGACCCTCGACAGTGCATAGTTTACGTTTCTGTTGGAGCGGGTCATCGACCTCGGCATGATTTGCGCATGCTTGTATTGCTTCATTGAATTTGTTAAAGTTGTTGGTGCCTCTTCATGGCTTGAGAATATTTGGATAATAAAGAAAAAGGAATTTTGGAAATTTTCTATAAAATAAATAATTGTTTACTTGTTTCCTTCTATTGGAATAAAATCATGTTTATAGAAATCCACGATTTAATGTATTATTGGCCTCAATATTGGACCACTATTAAGTGTCGAAGTCGACCATCTCGTCTCTACTTCTTCGAGATTAGACGGTATACTCATTGAGTACACGTTGTTTACGTACTCATACTACACTTCTGTGCATTTTTGTTGCACAGGTATATGCTACTATAGAGGCTTAATGGTATCGCGGCATGGTTGACACGGAGACTAGGTGAGCTGTATTTTCTCGAGGCGATCCGCAGTCAGTAGAGTCTCTTCAATTATTTGTATTTATTTTCTGTCCCATATTGTGTTCCGGACAGTTATTGTACTTTATTCGATCTCTTAGAAATTTCTCATGCACTTGTGACACCAGGTTTTTGGATAATTTGGAAGTATTTTGTAATGACTGCTTATCATTTAAATTTGATTGAGGCAATTATCTTTTAAATTACTAAATTTTGAAGGAAAATCCTAGATTTCAAAGGTAGTAGAACGAGAATTTGATTACGTATTTGGTTGGCTTGCCTGACTGCAGTGTCCGGCGCCATCGCGACCCTTGGTGGATTTTGGGCCGTGACAATATGGTATCAGAGCACTAGGTTCCTAGGGTCTCACGAGTCACGAGCAAGTCTAGTATAGTCTCGGCGATCGGTACGGAGACGTCTGTACTTATCCTCGGGAGGCTGCAGGACTGTTAGGAGTACTTTCCTTCTTGATTCCTCGTCGTACGATTTGTTTCCTTCCTATTTAATCTTACGCGACGCGAACCGCTTGTTATAAATCGAGAATTGAAGGATTGTAATTGTACTACGAACGTGGTGCGGGGTGTTTCTCCCTGCGAGGTTGTGTAAGCTATTATCGTCGCCTTGTGGAAGGATATTCTATTGATTCAGCTCAGTAGCGGTACTTCTGACAACCGTGAGGCTAGGCGCAAGTTTCCATGATGCTTTTGAACGATTGTTACGCAGTATTGATATGATGGTAGGATGTTGCCTACGTGTCGAGGCAGTGAATGACTTGAAGGGAAGTTTACTCAGGGTGTGATTTAGAGATTCAGTATTTTACTTCCGGCAAGGGAAGGGCAATCAGATAGAAAATGTTCAGGTTTAGGTTTACAAGGTATCGAGACTCGGTATTTGCGAGCGTGGCAAAATTTTCTTCTATGATGAGGTATTGTTGTCCTTATTGGATGTACTAGATTCGTCGATGTTATGATCTTCTACAATCCGCCTCTAGAGCAGGATATTGCAGATCACTATTGAAGAAACGACTGTTAGATATCGCGGGTGCGGCGATGCATGATTTAATTGGTTTTCCTAATGACGACGGCTCGAGAAAGATGATCTTCAGAAAAGTTTAAAGTTAGCAGCGACTTGTGGGTTCAAGTGCTACGAAGGTAGATTTTATTTAAGGCAACAATTGAGTAGCAAAGTATGAGGAAAGATGTGTGGAAAGTGTCAGACGGTGGCTAAAATTCATAGAAGTCCAGGTGTATGAAGCAAAGGTCAAGTGGTTGATTAAAGAAGTGAGTTTACCCAAAGTGGGAGAGTGGCAGATGTTGCGTAGGGGCTTGGTGATAGGATGATTACGCACCTTAAGGAGAGTTTGGAATGATTTGGGATTTTAGTGGCTGGCGATTGAAGTCTACGGGTTTAATTGGAAGTATGGGCTAGTATGCAGCAAGGAGATCGATCGCACAAATGTGATTGATGATTCAGAGTATAAAAAGGGATTTTACAGAAAGATTTCGAGAATTTTGGCGGTTGATTGCGCAAGGTTATATCAATAAGAGATAAAGAGGACGGGTGAATTCCAGATTTGTGAAATAATGGCTTCAAGCTAAGTGGGAGAGTCCCACCGCTTATGATTGGGTTGCATGGTTAACTACTTGCACGATTTTTGGTTATTAGCATATCGATGGGCTATTTCAGATACGGGAAAGGACCATAAGTGGTAATTTGAGCAAAGGAATTATTAAAGGTGGGCTATCGTTGGCCTTATTGGCACATGTTCAGACTTAGGGAAAGATTCAGGATTTTGCTTCGTATAGATGCGGGTTCCAAGGGAAGCAATTCGGCGGGTTCTTTGCCAAGAGGATATACATGTGATAGAAAACTCATGGAGTTGATTATATTCGGGGCCAAGTCAGAGCGGGTGGCTCTCAACAACTATCATAGTAAATTCACAAGATGAGGTGTGATGCCTAATGATTTCGAGCGTATAGGCACGGTTAAAAATCAAGCTTGTTAGTAGCCTATGAGAAGAGGCACACAATATTCTGTGATGTTTTGGCTTGCGATGTAGCAATTGGGAGGTATGAAATGGTTCGTGGGATTTGAGACAGCATGATCTCGTGATTCAAGGTCGTTCGGGACGAGTGCGGATAGAGTGTGGTAAATGTTGAATGGAGTTGTTATCGTTTCTAAGGCAATCCGGGTAAATTGAAAGAATATAGATTGGTTAGCCATAGTTTAGTTGGCATATTGGTGGTAGAGATCAGTTCCTTCAGCGTGATCAAGTTACGCATGTGATTTGTGGCGGTGCGTGTGAAGCTTGTCGGTCACCGTAATTAATGTTGTTCAGAAGCATTCTTCTGTTATGGCCTGTTATGGGTAGGCGGATCCCGGAAGGGCTATGGTGGTTTAGACCACTACTTAGATGTTTGCCTATACTACGGTTATGAGAATTTACCTGTGTGCGGCTATGGTTCTCCTGAAGTGAGTCTAGAAGAAGGTTTTTATATGATGAAGTGTTAACCTATTAGTGGTTTCGGAGTTATGATGAGAATCATGTTCTATTGCATGTTGTCATGATGGGTGGAGTGAGTGGTATAGAATTTGAAGTAAAGATGAAGGTAACAGCTCGATGTAGACAAGGATGTCACAATCTCGGATGAGCGGGAAAGGAGTTTCGGCGTTTAAGGTAAGTTGGTATTGTCTTCAGCATCACCTGAGATCGATGTTTTGGTGAAATAGGCTTTGCATCCTCGTTAATGATTCTTGATCACTTTTCAGCATTAGTGCGACTGGTGGATTGGATGTGCAGACCCGTTATTCATTTCGGAAGGTTGTGGGAGCGTGTCCCACATGAAGATTGTATAAGTGTGTCATGTAGTAACTTGATTGATTAAATATTTAAACCAAGTATGAGGATTGTGATGATATCATTAATTTGAAAATTTATGCCTGGAGGGCACTCTATTTATTGGGTTATGGACTGTGGAGGTTCGCTCTGGTTATGAGGGTCGTTCTTATGTGTTACAAAAAATGGGACTTATTATGGAGCTTTGAAAGGTTATTAGCCTAGTTGGTGCAATCAGAAATTGGCTTGAGATTAGCGGATTGATTTAAATATGAACAGGGGCTTATATTAGACCAAACATGTTCATTTCAGTAATGCGCTACTTACGGAGGAGTAGTCAGGGTATTATGTTGTTTCCAGATATTTCATGCAGTGATACATTGCGCCGTGTGAGTTGTGAGACGGTTTGTTGAATTTCTTATGTGTTGAAGGTTCTGCGTAGAGATGATGTTATATGAGTAGGATGGCTCTTGAGATTTGGATCGTATATCGCACCTCAGTTGTGCTCGAATTTGTGGATTATAGCGTTATATGTCTCCCCAGGGAAATGGTATTATGCACTTATCGTGCTTGTGACCGAATTTTATTGTAATGAGCAAATTTAGCTCGATGTGCATCTCCTTATGTAAGATCAACGTGTGGATCGGGTGGCATGCCGCCATGGTTATGTTGTGCGGATCGGATGGCACGCCGCCATGGCTATGTTGTGTGGATCGGGTGGCACGTTGCCATGGTTATGATTGCTCGAATCGGGTTGCGCGCCGCAATAGTGTGATGTTCCGTACAGTTCCCCATATCTGTTTATTGTTTTCTATTTCCTATTTTCTGAAGTAAGCTCATATTAGCTGTGCGCCCGTGTCTCATCTATGATCGCGAGCGGGGTAATTGAAATTCCCTTTCAGAGTTCGTTTTCCTTGTATCGCATTCTAATTGGTAGCCTAGTGGCACATTGTGGCATCATATGAGACTTTTGGTCATGTCAGGGTGGCTTGTTTCCTGAGCAGTTCGTACTAGGTGAGACGAGATTGTTGGATATAGGATCAGTGCAATCTGATTACGTGAAATATATTAAAGAGCAAAGATCATTATTTGGTTCAGAATGAGGTAATGGTTCTTGTCAGAAGTATAGACTCAATGATTGGTTGACTCGACATTTGATTATGAATTTCTGCACATCTCTTCTGTCATGGCGGTATTGTAAGAAGTAGAGCAAGACCTATGTAGGTCATGAGGTGCAATGGGAGCACCAGATTCGTGGAATTTCGACTAAGTTGATTAGAAAATGTTATTGTGGTCCTGTGAATAAAGTGATGCAAGGTGTGAATTCAGCAAAGTTATGCAGTCATGTTTGGGTCCAGCGTGTAGTGATTGATATGGTGATCGTATGTTGGAGACAGGTCGGGCATAGAATTTCGGATGTTGGAATTGGGCTCTAAGGCTTAATAGCTTAAATAAAAAGGGAACATCTTCTGAATTGATCGAGCTGATGTGCTCAACTGAGTTGTGGTAGAACAGGAAGGTTCATGAGAAGTTGAACAGTGATTTCAGACTAATCCAGTGTAGTTCTCAGCACGTTCAAGGACGAACGTATGTTTAAGTGGGAGAGAATATAACGACCCGACCGATCGTTTTGAGCTCTAGCGCGCCGTTCAACGGTTTGAGGCCATGAGAAGATATTATGACTTGTACGCGCTGTCAGAATTAAGTTTCGGGAAGTTCAGGGTCGATTTGGAAAGAGAATTCTCATTTCATAAGCTTAAAGTTGAAAGAATTAACTAGGATTAGAATTTTGAGTAAACGACCTCAGAATCGAGATCTGAAAGTTCCAGCAGGTTCATATGATGATTTCAGACTTGGGCGTATGCCTGGATCGGGTTTAGGATAACTCAGGAGTGTTTTGGCGTATATTGTGGAAGTTAGCATTTTGAAAGAAATTTCATAAGTTTGGTTGAAGTGCATTTTAGTGTTATCGATGCCCTTTTGAGATTCCGAGTCTGTGAATAGCTCCGTAAGGTGATTTTGGAGTTGGGAGCATGATCGAAAGTGAATTCGGGGGTCCGTAGGTCATTTTGAAGCCATTTGGCTGAAAGATAGTAATTTGGAGGTTTTTGAGAAGTTTAACCGAAAGTGGACTTTTTGATATCGGGGTCGGAATCCGATTCCGAAAGCTGGAGTAGGTCCGTAATGTCGAATATGACTTGTGTGAAAAATTTGAGGTCAATCGGACGTGATTTGATAGGTTTAAACATCGAAAATAGAAGGTTGAAATTCTAAAGTTCATAAAGCTTGGATTGGAGGTTGATTCATAATTTTAGCATTTTTAATGTGATTTGAGGCGTCGAGCAAGTCCGTAATGTGTTTTGGGACTGGTCGGTATGATTGGTTGGGATCCCTGGGGCCTCGGGTAGATTCCGGATGGTTAACGGATCAAATTTGGAAGTTGAAGAATAGCTGAAGGTATGTTGGTTCTGTCATAACCGCATCTGCGATTCTAGGACCGCAGATGTGGTCAATCCACTGTAGAAGCTGATTTTGGTTAGAGGCTCGAGGACCGCAGATGTGGTGAAGGTTCCTCAGAAGCGAGACTTCATCTGTGGAAGGTATGTCGCAAAAGCAAAAAAGGGCGCCCTAGGGAGGACCGCAGAAGCGGCATTTTAACCGCACTTGCGGAACCGCAGAAACGGTCAAGGGACCGCAGGTGCGGAAATAGCTGAGACAGTGAGGTCTTTTAAGATCCGGGGTTGGGTTCATTTCAACCCCATTTTTCTTCCATTGGAGACTATGGGGAGCAACTTTTAGGTGCCATTTTCATCTCTCATCATGAGTTTTGGAGCGTTGTGCATCGATTCGAGTCTTTGGAAGGGCGTGGAATGCCCGTTATGGACCTTCGGAGCGAGGTGAGTTTCCTTTCTAACCTTGTGAGAGGGAATTGTCCCCAGAGGTGAGTTAATTGGTTATGTGCTCTTATTTGTGGGGGCTACGTGCGCTCGAGGTGATGAGAGTCTGTGCGTAGCTACTATTATGCTATTGTCCGGGTAGTCTAGGACCCAAAAGCATGCTATAGTTGGGTTAATCGTAAACTTATTGACAGTTTGAATTGCTTAAATTACATTGAATTATTAAATAAATTTCTAAAAGGATTAAATTTCATATTTCTTAAATGGTTAAAAGAGGATTGACTTTCTTTGGATAATTGCTCTGTGTGGACTCTTTATTGACTGTCTGTGTCTGTTTAAATTTTTGGAGCGGGCCGAACGCCTCGGCATATTAAATAGATGCGTCTATGGTTTGCGTCGTTCGACCCTTGGCAGTGCACAATTTACGTTTCTGTTGGAGCGGGCCATCGACCTCGGCATGATTTGCGCATGCTTGTATTGCTTCATTGAATTTGTTAAAGTTGTTGGTGCCTCTTCATGGCTTGAGAATATTTGGATAATAAAGAAAAAGGATTTTTGGAAATTTCCTATAAAATAAATAACTGTTTACTTGTTTCCTTCTATTGGAATAAAATCATGTTTATAAAAATCCACGATTTAATGTATTATTGGCCTCATTATTGGACTACTATTAAGTGTCAAAGTCGACCATATCGTCTCTACTTCTTCGAGATTAGACGATATACTCATTGAGTACACGTTGTTTACGTACTCATACTATACTTCTGTGCATTTTTGTTGCATAGGTATATGCTACTCTAGAGGCTTAGTGGTATCTCGGCATGGTTGACACGGAGACTAGGTGAACTGTATTTTCTCGAGGCGATCCGCAGTCAGTAGAGTCTCTTCAATTATTTGTATTTATTTTCTGTCCCATATTGTGTTCCGGACAGTTATTGTACTTTATTCGATCTCTTAGAAATTTCTCATGCACTTGTGATACCGGGTTTTTGGATAATTTGGAAGTATTTTGTAATGACTGCTTATCATTTAAATTTGATTGAGGCAATTATCTTTTAAATTACTAAATTTTGAAGGAAAATCCTAGATTTCAAAGGTAGTAGAACGAGAATTTGATTACGTAATTTGGTTGGCTTGCCTGACTGCAGTGTCCGACGCCATCGCGACCCTTGATGGATTTTGGGCCGTGACAGTGAGGTCTTCGGGGTCCTGCATGAATTGACTTAGATGCTGCACTGTGAATGATAAATCAGGTCGTATATGCATTAAAAAATTTATCTTTCCCAAAATTCTCCGGTATGTAGTTGGTTCAGCAGGAGGCCCTCTGAATTGGTATGGAGTTTGCTGTTCGGGTGAAGCGGAGAAGATACTGGCTTTGAATCAATGCAGTCAAATTCTAGTACCAAATCCAAGGTAAATTTTCTCTCACTATGTATGAGTCAATTTGGTTCTCTTATTATCTCCATACCGAGAAAAGAATCCGCATGACCTAGATCCTTAATTCTAAACTCATGATTAAGAAACTCCTTTAGTTTGCTAAACTCATCAATATCATTCCCGGTAAGGCATATATCGTCAACGAATACAACTACAATTGACTCCATAGAATTCTTTAAAAATGAAGAGCAACCATTTAGTGAATGAGAGTACCCTTTGAAATTCAAGGCTGCAGTGAGTCGAGCATACCATTGTCGTGAAGCTTGACGGTACCCATAAAAATATTTTTTTCAAAAGTCATACATGATTTGGTGAAGGTGGTTTCATACCATCTAGAAACCTCACGTAAATTTATTCTTGTAAACCTCCATGTTAGAAAGTGTTGTTGACATCTAATTGGAAAAACTCCAAATTTTTCTTAACTGCAATTGCCAATAAATATCTTATGGTTGTCATTTTCACCATGAAAATATTTCATTGAAATCAATTTCTTCACGTTGAATGTCTCCCCTTATCACCAGTATTTCCTTTAGCATTTCTACAATTCCATTTGAATTATATTTTACCTGATAAACTCATTTACAAGAAAAAGCTTTCTTTCCTTTTGGCAACTCCAGTACTTCCCAAGTCTTATTTTGTTCTAAAGCTACAAATTCTGTATTCATAGCTTCTAGGCATCCTGGGTGTAAAGAAGCTTGAGAATGAAGGAAAATGTTTAGCCTTAACATACCTTAACCTCGTTGAGTCCTTAATATCTTCCAAGAAATCCTTCAAACAACTCAACTCAATCTACAACAACATAAGGAGATTCAAAATCAGTACTGAGTAAAGGCTAAGTTCGCAACTTAAACTAGTAACTCGCTTACGTAAATTTGGGCAGCATCTCCCCTGTAACAAGGCCCTCATCCAATATCATATACCAAAATATCAATAAAAAAATAGTAAAAATAAGTATGCATCATTTTCCAACCTTATCTCCATCATAACATGTTACAAAACAGACCACACACCCTAATCACTTCATACATAAAACGACAACAAAAGTAGTGTCAAACAACCTAAAAATGTAACGATGAATGACTAGACCAATATTCCATCATTATGTGGTGTTTCTCCAGACCTTTTATCCTCCAAAACTCCATAAAATATCAGAAAAATAGACAACCAAAAATCAATATGAAACAGCCCACAAAACAGTCCACTACAAGTAATAACTCAAACTCACGACTTTCGATCATCGTCCAGTGAGTTCTAACTATTAGAAAACAAATTTACCAACCTTCCTTGATATTTAACGCTTAAATAAAGAAATTAGACCTTTTCTTAACTATGAAGTACCTTTAAAAACTCAAACTACAAAGAAAAAGAAATGGGATACAGTGATACTTACGTCGTAGGGATTGTTCTAGTGTTATCACTTCTTGATTTCGTATCCGGGATGTTAATATTCTTGGAAAACCTTGTAGAGAGCTTGAGGATAAGTTTAGGGGTCTTATTCTGGTCGTGTTATGTGAAAAAGTGAAGAAAGAGACGACACAAGGCCTATATATATCCATTTTTGAAAAGTCAAAGAGGTGCTAGCTTGGAACCCTAGTATTGGCCCATCTTCCGACACTTATATCTTTTTATTCGAATATCGTATGGACGAACAATTAAGAGAATTAGAAACTAAAATCTAAGACCTTCAATTTGGTATATAATATGTCCCAACGGACCTCATATAACACATGAAATGTATTGCTCAAAAAGCTTTAGTGACACACCTACTTGTCACCTATGCAGTCTGCGCAGACCCGCTAAACTGTAAATATATCTCTACTACTATGTTGTATCAATAAAAAGTTTAATGCATTAGAAAATACACTTGTATATATTCAATGTTTTATGTGGATCATCCCCTAGTTCCAAGTATATTGGGAAAAAAGCTCAACTATATTTGACCTGAATTTCAGCATATTTATGAATGTAACTTGTGATGATCTTTGCAAAATTTTGTTCCACAACTCACTTGAATTCAAAACATAACACATGACTATCATAAGAAAAAAATAACTCATAACATAACCTCCTTATCATTTTGAGCACCCTAGTCTCACCTCAAAAGTACATGTTATAATATTCCTAACTTGTCAACTTTCGACGAAACTTATTTTCTCCAATTGGTTTAGCTTCTAAGCCTTCCAACCCTCTTGGTACTTGCATTCCATGATATTAAATATTTGAAACTCCCATGGTAATATGATTAACTTACTTTATTTACTTTCAAATGATTTCATTTCAGAGTTTACATCAATGGACTTACGATGTACTCTGACATACGAAACTGTGGGGTGTAACATCATTTTCCTATTTGGAACATTTGTCCTCGAATGTTGACTGATGCGCTTATCAATTTTATAACCTATAGATATTACGAATAATTTAGTATTGTCCTTGACATCTAGGCAACTGTTCTGTGAATAAATTCGAAGGCCAGGGCATTTCCCCCTTTAGTCTTCTTTCTCACACCACGACTTGTTGTTAGAATTCTTCCAATCTTGTAACTATTGTGACCTTCTACCATGAAGCATGTATGACTGTGTCCTTGTATGTGCGCCTATGCGACTCTTCCATCCTTTTTCCTCCATCTTTTAGCCAATCTTTTGGCATCACTTTGGGAACATATACAAAACTATGACAAGTTGTTCCTCCCGGTACATATAGGAGTACTGAAGTTCTTCGTTCGGTACTTTATCAAACTTACGACCGTTGCTATATCTTGTTTCGTAGCCTTGTATATCTATCCTTATGGCTTTACTACATCTAGATAGGTTATACTATACCATAACACTTACTTCGATGTATTATTACCGAGGTTTTATACCCAACTCCAGGCTACTCTCTCGCTACTTATCGTATATGTATAAATCTAAGTCCTTTAGTTTTTCCGCATTACTGTTCATCTTAAGAATGATGACCTAATCTCATATCATACTTTGAAACTCTTTTCTGCCTATTGCTGATTTACCTTATTTTGATCTATAATCTACCACTAATAACTCAAAACCTCTTACATAATACATTATCATTAGGGATCATGTCTCATCGGGAAACATCTAAAGTTATTTATCTGATTCACCTAGGTACAATACCATACTTCATTAACCGTAATTCATAGCATCCCAACATAGTTCATCTTATGGGGGTATTCTAATCATGTGCAATTCACGAGATCCCTTTTTCTTTAAATCATTACTCAATTAAAGGCCTAAATATCACCCAGTTATCATTTATCAAAATTACACCCTTATTCTACTACCAGGGTCACATTCTATCTCTTCTAAATTCTCGTAGTATTAAACTCCTCTGAGTTCACTCATGCTATATTGAGATTTTTATAACTTATGAAAACCATCATCTCTCTTATTATGATGGGTTTAATCCTAATGACTTACCTATTCTTGTCACAATCTCACTCACCTATTCTTATCCTTACTCTTGTCTACCTAAAGCCTTATCGCTCTACCATACTTTAGCTTGCGACCTACATATACCGATTTATACTACTCACAACCTTCCTTTAACTTGCTAGCACCATAGATTTACTTATGTTATTCTGGAACCTCAAGCGAGACATCATATCGTCTCTATTATTTACTCTCTTAACTAGACCTCTCTATATCTGGAAACCACAGGCTAGAAAATATTCCACTAACGGCACCACTATTATTTTTTGATACAAAACTACGACGCTTCTATCCCTCTATATGATATTTGGACTACTCATAACCTTCTGGAATTGGTCATCTTGTACCTTCTTCACATGTACCGTACTTACCTTTAAATATAACATCGTATTTTCTGTCTTTCATAACTACCCTTCAACATAGGTGGAATTCACATCCACAGCTTGAAGCTCTACTATAATACTTGCACCTCTAGTGCTTACACCATCCAGCGGGAGCTTCATACTTACTCCTTATGAGGCTGGTACTTTTGTATCTAGATTTTATCATAGAGCCATATAGAATATGACTGCTGTACTATCTCTCTTGTACCTTTGATATTAAGAGTGATTATGTAATTTTCTCAATCGCGATTCCCATAATTATCTGTAATCAGACTCCTGATTTACTTAGCTGATTAACTCTTTAGATTCCTCTTCTCTCTCAGCCTTTATGTAAGCTTAAGCTATCTTCCGATATGCGGCTCAGGGTATTAATTATTACTTTAGCCCTTTGTGGACGCTATGGAACATCCATGGTATAACTTTCTAGCAATTCAAGCTTGTGTCTATGATGTGGACTCAATTATTTCTTTTAACTTATACTAGAGTCTCCTATAGATGTATCATTGTCAACATATATGTTGTATGGTTAACACTTCGAAATCTTAAGTGTGTTCATAACGTAACTAACTCTGGGTCATTGATCGAATAATTTCTTTCGCGCTTCTCAGCCCTCTTTAAAAAGTAAGCAATTACTTTTCCTGGTCGTTCTGCCACTTGTTGCATGAATACTTGACTTATCTTAGTGCCCACACCTATAGGAATTTCATACAAATTCACTACAAGAAATCACCCTTATTGTGGCGACTAAAGTCGCCACAAAAACCCCCAGAAGTCGCTGCTAAAAGGTATTACTGGTGACTTTTGGGTTGCCATAAGGAAAACCGTAACTAAAGGTTAGAATAAACGCTACAAAAAATTGTTCCATAAGAACAAATATTAGATGGGTTGCGACTATAAATGTCCTTTAGTAATGACTAAAATTGCCACAAAAAATATTTATGTTCAGGGGCAAGATTATGTCGCCACTATAAATGTTCTTTAGTAGCGACTAAAATTGCCTCAAAAAATATTTATATTCAGTGGCAAGATTATGTCACCACTATAAATATCATTTAGTAGCGACTAAAGTGGCCACAAAAGTTTTGACCATGAACGACACAATATTTTCTGTAGCGACTAAAGTCGCTGCAAAAGAAATTGACCTTCTGCGGCAACTTATATATTGCAACAGTTACTAATTTTTTGACAAAACTATGTCGCCACTAAAAGTTATTTTCTCAGCAATTATAACGATCAAAATTATATACATTTCCATGCCAGTAGGAACCTAATTCTCTAAAATTTCATATAGAGATATTCATATCAATTGACTATCAATATTAAAGCAACCAATAATGCTTGACGAACACCAAAAGAATTTCTCAAGCCGAATATTATAAATATTATCATTACTAAAAAGTCAATTACATATATAATACCCGATACTTTATTGTGCATTGTAATTGTACGCATATACATATCCCAAAAAAGATAAAATATTAAGTGTCTTGTAACTGCTCCTTGCTCGACACCATCGTTGAACCACTGTTTAAGTGCCTTGTCCCTGCTAGACAAAAGGAATATATATATATATATATATATATATATATATATATATATATATATATATATATATATATATATATATATCAC
>MU743409.1:21216-34189 GCA_026770625.1 Nicotiana glauca
TATATATATATATATATATATATATATATATATATATATATATGGGGAACATAATGAGATTTTTTATATCCAACTACTATCAAAATTCTAAGAATTTTCAATCTATGTCAAAGAAAAACCGGAAATTGCGACCAAAGTTTGTGTACTAAAAAACAACTTAACAATTGCAAAAGTTGTCTAGAGGACACAATTAGCAAGGGCCAAGAGAGACACCAAAATCCAAAATTGATAATAGTATTAGTTGACCAGTAATAGGTATTGCCCAACTGAAGCCAAGTATATAGACTCCATGGCCATCAAACTTTGACAAAAATAATATAAGGTAGGGGTTAATTATTGACTCTTATTCTTCCTCAAAGGTTTGGACACAAACAAAGTGTCAACTTAACAGTTACACATGGTCAACATGAAAGAGGTAAGCATTAAAAGTTCATCATAACCCTTTCAGAGATTCAGCCACAGGAAAGTACCAATAACTTGGAAATAATAGCCACTTTAGATATTGCAACCATCATTAGAGTACAAAAACATAATCAGCTAAGAACCAGCATAATATCAGCCTTGAAACACTCTTATTAGAATGCAGAATATAGGGACAGACCATCACATGTAGATTGTTAAAGTGCTAACAGTATCAAGGGTCCTAAGGTGGATTCTAAGGTATCACAACATGTACATAATCACTTCTAGGACATAGACATGCAGGGGTCATAAAGCACAGATAATTGGTCATATGTTACTAATGAACATGCCATATTGCTTATAAGTTTTCAAGTTCAAAAATATTATCTTAAGTAATCTAAATCCTAAGTAGTTGACAAAGATGATCATACATACTTATTATGTTATCCTCTTTATAGGTCCAATACTTCAGAACCTTCTATAAGTAGATTCAGATCACTAGAGTAGGTTCGGAACAATGTAATAGCTTTAGTAATAAGTCTGCACACAACCAAGAATTTCTTTTTTAAACACTTATGATAGCAACATCAATCAGAGTTCCCAAAAAGCATACTAATCAACTAGGACAACAAGGACATCAACATGAATAAGAAATCACACTTTAGTCTTTGTTTAACTTAATAGATATGGTATCTAATCAAGATGATGCACAATCTACCAAGTTCCAAATTACCAAAACCAAATAATATTCAGATTCATGAGTAAGTACTTCCTAAGCACTGTTGTCAAACAGTCATGAAATAATAGGCAAAGGTGTTCATTTTCAATTGATCAAAGTAGGGCTAGCAGATTACAACAAGTTATCATTTAGGCATGTAAGTAACTTCACTAGCAAGCTACACCAACAAAGTTTACCACTTAGATCATATGGTCATGGTACATGTTTAGCAACATTTAGTTAAGCTATTAAGTTGTCAGGGCATACCACTATTCTTAATTGCATACCACTATTCTTAATTGCAGAAATGATACGTGAAAATTTTATTTAGATGCATTAGTAAGCAATACAGGACAATCCCCTTACTGAAGAGGAGACATATTCATGTTGGATTCCTAACCGATAACTAACAATTTCACGACAAACAACTTTTGTCCAGTAAGCATAATTCGCTGAATTTCTACGAATAACAATACCTGTTTCAAACTGTTTTAGGTAGTAATTACTACTCCACTCCAATTAGTTACAAGTTCATATAGAACAATCATACATTAATCTGTTCCAAAGCACAAATATAGTCATTTAATAGTAATGGAGGGTGAGTATACTGGGGCTACTGAGAACCAAGTGGCATAACTTATATCTTTTGCTCCAATCAAATGGAATGGAAGATATAATTATGCTAAATTACCTCAAAAGAATGTCCTCATGTGTAAAGTTGGCATATATCATATGCAATTTTGTCTTGTCCTTGTGGTTTTGAAGAATATACCTCTAGCAACCCGGACAAAAACATAAATGAATTATGACATATATCAGACTCAAACCTTCAGCTCTAACAGATTATAACATATAGTATTTCTTTATCACTAATTTATAAGTTATAACACAATTGAAAGAAAATAATTTACACCTAAAACGTAGAGAGAAACCATATTTCACCCAGTCAGTTCAAATTCTACACAAACTTAAGAAATGTCGGAGTTTCCGTTTATATAAATCTTAGGTATGGACAAAGTAAAACCAATACGTGACACGTTACAAAATCAAAAGAAGTCACTCTGAGCTATATAGATACATTAATGGAGAAAAACTCACCCAATTTGTTCAGTTTCAAAATGGATATGAAGCTGGCAAACCAAGCCAAAACAAATCAAGTATTTCCATCTGTCATCCATAAGTTTCACGCTATGGAAAAATTATAAAAATGATGAAGAAATCATTTATAAAAGGAAGTACCAGTTTCACTACCAATTTCACAATAATATGTATACCAGTCGTTTACCTTGCTTGCGCGAGTTTATGTTATCTGCACTCTTTACTCCAATAAAAACATAATTTTAGCAGATGTAATATAGAATCAGCTAGCAAAAAAGTAGTACAAAAGAGTTAAAGAATACTTCTAGAAGCATGAAAATTACACTAAATAAACAAATCATAACTCGAAAAGGAATAAAAAGAACTTACGACATCTCCAGAAGAAGGATAAATGTTATTGTTTTGGTTCCTTTATCCTAAATGATAAGGATAGCAAACAGAATCATGTGAGAACTTTAATGACAAGTGTTACAATATTAGTTGGGCTTAGTTGGGCTTTGGTTGTATTTGGGCTTCGTTATTTATATTGGGCTCTAGTTGGCCTTGTATCATTTTCTCTTTTCCCACTTATTCTTTGTAAATAGATCTTACATAACTAATAGAAGGTTCCAGAGAGTGAACTAGTGATTTTTCTGCTGATCCAATTTTTCTCTCTCTACTGTGCGATGGTCTTCTTCTCTTTCTCATTGTTCCCAGATTCGAATCCCGTTGAGTTCTAACATGGTATCAGAGCCATTGAAATCAGCTAGTTTCCGACTATGTCTTTGATTTCCTTGGTTAATTCTCCTTAATTTTTTTTGTTTTGTTTTTGGATCGAAGAAATTCTCAATTTCGTTGCTGATTTTGCCCTAATTACGTTTGCTATCAATTTGACCTTCTCCTTCAGTTCACGTTAAGCGATTGATCGAATTCTATGAGAATCAGCGGTTCAATTGTTTTGGTATTTGAGGATTTTTTCGGGAGTTCTGTGGAGGTGTTTCACGGTGAATTGTGACTGGAAGTTGCTGTTGCTTTTAGGTGTTCTAAGTGAATTGATTTTTTTTTAAATTCTCTGATTGTGTAGCATTTTTTTGCAATGGGTGATACAAGTGATCATGAGGAACAAACTAACCAGAATCCGTCCTTAAATCTCCAATTTGATGATGAACCTATTTTCTCTCCATCACATCCTTTCTATTTGCATCCCTCTGATAATCCCGGTATTATTTTAGTTTCCAAATAGTTTGATGGTACATGCTTTGGTGCCTGGAGGAGGGGAATCATTATCGCACTTTCTGCGAAGAAGAAAACATGGTTTATTAATGGTAGTTATGTTCGACCTCCTGTTGAGTCCCCACTCTTTGATCAGTGGGAATAGTGTAATCATATGGTTATTAGTTGGATCCTCAACTCTCTAGACCCGGATATTTCTCAAAGTGTAATATATTCCAAAACTGCCAAAGGACTTTAGGATGAATTGAACCAGCGGTATGGGCAGTCCAGCGGTGCTCGAATGTATGAAGTTCAGAAGGATTTGAGTTCAGTTTCTCAAGGTTCATCTGACGTGAGTGGTTATTTCAACAAAGTCAAAAGACTTTGGGATGAGATGGAGTCCTTAAACACATATTCTGTTATAACCCATGTCCACACGCGTTAGTTCATGCCATATGTTAGTTAACACAAATCCAATAAGTAATTATCCTTGAGATGATAAGAAGTTAATCATATTGATCTGAAGTGATACAAGGGTGCATAAGGGTGATTAACAAGTATTAGAAGTTAAACGAATCAAAGATGTTGTAACTCGTATTTTTGGGTAAATCTATAGGTGCTTAATATACTAAGGAGGTCATGGTTTAAGGTATTTGAATCATATAATATCCGTATCATAAGTCTTGAAGTCAAACGAGTTATGAAACAAAAGTCGACAAAAGTTGTCACAACTTAGGTTCATAGTTTTACTTAAACTTTAGGTCAAATGTTATTAAGCTTTTCTCCCAATATACTTGGAATTAAGGGGTGATCTACCCACCAAATTGAAGATCTATGAGTCTAGTTTCCAACGCATTAAACCGTTTATCAATACGACATTGGAGTAGAGAGATATAGGCATTTTTGTGAGACTGCACAAGCTGCTATGTGACAAGTAGGTGTGTCACCTACTTGTTTAAATGATGGCCCAATAAGAGGGAATTTCGGGGCAGCTATTGAGCCCATTTAAAGTGTTATCTCCTTCAATATAAACCTCATTATATATCACAAATAATCAGACCTAAACCCCTGCAAACTTCCTCCCAAAAATTCTCCACAAACCCTAATTGATTTTCCCTCTCTTTCAAGTTCAAATTAGGGGTAAACCCTAGAGTTTGAAGAACCAAGATAAAGGCTGAGTTATCCAACAAGTAAGGTGAGTTTACTGCTGTATTTCATACATTTATTCTTCTGTTAATTCATGGTAACTCGTTCTATACATGTAAGAACTCACGGGACGGTGATCGGAAGCCGTGAGTTCAAGTTATTCACTTGTAGCGGACTGTTTTGTGGACTGTTTTGTGCTGCTGTTGGGCTCCGTTTTTATTATTGTTTTGTGGAGTTTTGGAGGAGGCAGGGTGTGGAGAAACACCATATATATGTTGGGTTGTGGTCTGTTAGTTCTTCGTAATATTTTTGGGTCGTTTGATACGACTATGGTGTCCGTCGTATGTATGAAGTGATTAGGTTGTGTGTGGACTGTTTTGGGAGGCTCAATATGTTTATTAATGATGTTGTTTAGGCTGTTTGGTGATTGTTTTGAATGGTGTGAAGTCATATATATAGGGGAGGTGCTGTCCGTTTCATCGTAAAATAGGTTGTGGTCGATACATAATAGTTATGACGCTTGAATGATAACTATAGTATCGTTTCTCTTGTTGTAGACTAAGGAGTCGTGAAAATTGCATAGCTTGAGATTGGGGCAGTATATACAAGGTATGTGAGGCTATACCTTTCCTTCTTTTGCACGACTCCGATTATACATAATGTGATGAACGAGCTTCCAAAGATACTCTACTCTTAGAAGCTAGCAGTACTTACATTGTTTCCCCTCTTATGGGACGATTGATGTTAATGTTGCTTCTCTTATTCTTATGTTATCAATGTTGTTGGTATTTCCTAATTCTTATAAGGTTCATAGTGAAGAGTTACTCCTAATAACGCGTACAAAGGATACGTTACGTCACTCCTAAAGGTTTATAACATAATTCCATGAGTCAAGCATGCACTATATATATATGTATCTATTTTACTCTACCGAGCCGCGCTATAGACGGCCGGGTATGGCACCTACTGTGCAACCACTGATCAGTTGGGTTTTACCGAGCTCCACGTGGCCGGGTACGATCTACCGAGCCTTATGATGGCCGGGTACGTTTTTACCGAGCCTATTACGGCCGGGTACGATATGATGATGATGATGCCCACAGAGGCGTATGTTTTAAAAAGCTTATATATTTATACATATGTATCATGCATTTCATGTCAGTAGCCCTCAGAGGTACTCAGATGTTACAGGTTGTATATTCTCTATCCATGTTTATATTACTGTTCGTGTTTATGCTTCCCTGCCTTACATACTCAGTACTTTATTCGTACTGACGTCCTTTTATTTGTGGACGCTGCATGTCGTGCTGCAGGTCCTGATAGACAGGCAGGTGTAGCTCCCCCACCACAGTAGGCTGTCCAGTTCAGCAGTGATTGGCGAGATCCCTTCTCCGGACTTGCCTTGGTCTTGGTATGCATTTTTGTTATAGACATTATGGGTATGTCGGGGCCCTGTTCCGGCTATGTTGCAGTACTTATGTTCCTATAGAGGCTCATAGACATGTGTCGACTCATGTATAGTTTGGTATGCCTTGTCGGCTGGTTTTTGTTGTATAGCCTTTCATGATAGCGTGGTAGGTCGTACCATATATATATAGTTTCTTGATTGTCTGGTCATCCCATGTTATGTAGGTTCATGCCATCATATTTTATTGTTGGTTGTCCATGATCCATGTCTACCATTTTTATTGACCTCCTCAGCTCTAAAAGATAATAAAGAAGGTTAGATAAAATGTACGTTGGTGCTCGGCAAGTATGGTCGGGTGCTAGTCATGGCCCTCCAGTTTGGGTCGTGACATATTCTTACTGTATTTGTGAGTGTATTTGTGGGGGTAAACATAAGATGATGAAGAGGGATCAAAACTTGAAACTAATGCAGTTCTTAATGGGCCTCAATGAAATTTTCAACAATGCTAGGGGAAACATATTAATGATGGAGCCTCTTCCTGATGTGAGCAAAGCGTATTCTTTGGTTATTCAAGATGAGAAACATAGGGGCTTTCAAAATCTGCCTGTGTTTCAATTGAATTCGGCTTCCTTCTCTGTTGGATATAACTCCAAACCCAAACACTCCTTCAACAATCCAAACACTAATTTCAATACTCAACCGCAGAAGTATAATTTCCCTAGTTAGAATCAATATCAAAGGGGAAATTCTGATGGAAAAGGAATCTTAGATCCTCAAAAACTATTTTGTAGGCATTTCAAAAAGAATGGGCATCTAATAGAAAAGTGTTATAAACTTCATGACTATCCACAAAACTTCAAATTTGGCAATAGAAATGCGAGAGCGAGAGTTGCTGCTAATGTGTATTCCAATCCTGAAAGAAAAGTTGACAATTTCTCTGAGAATCCTACTCCATCCACTACTATAACCGCATACCAATACAAGCAGCTAGTGAACATCCTTCAACAAGTACAAGTTCCAGATGAAGGCTAGAATCAGTACCCCTCCGCTTCTGCAAATTTTGCAGGTATTCTTGCTTGTTTCTGTCACATGAGTTGTGGAACATGTTCGTGTTTAAAGTCTCATTTAAATCCTGGTTTTTGGATTATAGACTCTGGAGCAACTGACCATATGACCTCTGATAAAAATTTACTTACCAATTCCCATCCTTGTCACCCTACCTAATGGATATAAAGTGAAAGGGACCTCTACTGGTACTGTACATATTAACTCATTAGTTACTCTTTCAAAAGTACTCTATTTACCCACATTTAAGTACAATCTTATTTCTGTCTATAAGCTCATTCTTGACACTTCATTACTCCTAACTTTCACCTCAATTGCATGCTTTCTACATGACCCTTCTCTGAAGAAGCCATTGGTACTTGGTAAGATGGCTGAAGGGCTCTATCTCCTCAATTCCAGCTCCACAGGACCACAATCTGATTGTTCCACGGTTCCTTCTTCACTTTCTGTTCATGTAAATAATGTCAATGTGAATAAGTCACACATCTTGTGGCATAATAGGCTGGGTCATCTTCCCTTTTCCAAATTACAGAAAATCACTTGTATCAATGTTCCATCTTGTGATAGACAACCTTTCATTTGCGATGTGTGCCCACTTGCTAGACAACAACGAATTCCTTTCCAAAATAGTCAGTCGCATGCTTTACATATTTTTGATCTTGTCCATGTGGATATATGGGGACCATATCACACTGCAACACACAGAAATTGCAAGTATTTTTTAACACTGGCAGATGATTGTAGTAGAGGTATTTGGACTCATCTTCTAAGCACCAAAGGGGATGCACTTTTTGTCCTAAAATCATTCTTTGCAATGGTTGAGACTCAATTCAACCTGAAAATTAAAACAATTAGAACAGACAATGCCCTAGAACTTGGTACGAGTTTTGAAGCCACTCAATTCTTTCAGTCAAAATAGGTTTTACATCAGACTTCGTGACCTTATACACCTCAACAAAATGGTATAGTTGAGAGATAGCACAAACATCTCTTAGAAACAGCAAGGGCTCTCCTATATCAATCCAAACTTCCACTTCATTTTTGGGGAGATTGTATACTCACAGCTACCTACTTAATAAATAGACTTCCTAGTACAATTTTATCTGGAAAAACCCCATTTGAAATTCTGTATGGAGTCCAACCTACCTATAATCACTTGAGGAGTTTTGGTTGCTTGTGTTATGTAGTGGTCCCCAAGCCTTTAAGAGATAAATTTTCTCCAAGATCTACTCCATGCATTTTCCTTGGTTACCCTCCTGGTAAGAAAGCATACAAGCTGCTGCAACTTTCAGACAGGAAAATCCTCATTTCTAGAGATGTTGTTTTTCATGAAAATATTTTTCCTTACTCTGAGTCCACTTAACCTACAACATTGTTTCCAGATGTTTTTAGTTCTTCAAACTTTGATGATCCTACCTCTTGTATACCTGGTCCTACTAATTCCTCTCATCAGCACACTTCTCCTCCTTCCCAAAATATTTCTACACCTTCTCCCTCTTCTGTTACCTCACTTTCTCCACCTGTTTCAATTCCTCTCTCTGACGTTTCTGCACATTCTCAAGTTACTGAACCTTCTTAAGTTACTGCGCCTGAAGTTCCTCCAAGATATCCTTCTCGGCACCATCATCAGCCTTCTTACCTGAAAGATTATGTGTGTGTTTCTGCTTCTTCTCCTTTTCCACCCACTTTAACTTCTGTTCCTACTTCTCCCAAGTCAGTTTGCTTCAGTAGTTTAAGTTCAACTAATCAAGGTTTAATAAAAGCTTTAGATACTGTTCTTGAGCCAACAACTTATCAGCAGGCAGCACTATATCCTGCCTGGCAGGAAGCTATGTTGAAAGAATTTGAGGCCCTTGAAGCTAATGCGACTTGGGATATTGTACCTCTTCCACCGGGAAAGAAACCAATTGGAAATAAATGGGTTTATAAAATTAAACATAAGGCCGATGGGAGTATAGAAAGATTTAAGGCAAGATTAGTCGTGAGAGGGGGCACTCAACAAGAAGGAATTGACTACATAAAAACTTTTTCTCCCGCTGTTAAAATGACCACAATAAGATCAATCATTGTTGTAGCTGTTAAGAAGGGTTGTAATATGTTTCAATTAGATGTCAACAATGCTTTTTTGCATGGGGATTTAGATCAAGAGGTGTACATGAGAATTCCTCAAGGTATGATGGTTTCTGGGAGCAATATGGTGTGCAAATTGAAAAAAATCTTTATATGGTTTAAAACAAGCCTCTAGACAATGGTATTCCAAGTTGAGTGAATCTCTTATTTCCATGGGTTATTCAGTTTCTAAGAATGATTACTCCCTTTTCATTAAGTCTGGTCATGGTCTTATTACTGTTGTAGCTGTTTATGTCGATGACATTTTGTTGAGTGGGAATGATGAAAAAGAAATGTCTTCCCTCAAACTTCTTCTGGACCATCCATTTAAAATAAAGGATTTGGGGCTTCTTCACTATTTTCTTGGGTTGGAAGTGTTACCAGAACATGGAGGGGTGATCATTTGTCAAAGGAAGTTTGCTCTTGATCTATTAACTGAGTTCAACTACTTGGATTGCACTCATGTAGCTAGTCCGATGGATGTTACTATGAAATTCAAAGCCAATTCTGAGGAACTCTTGCCTGATCCTACACTTTACAGAAAGTTGGTTGGGAAATTGAATTTTCTCACTAATACTAGGCCCGACCTTGCTTTTTCCGCTCAATTCTCAAGCCAATTTATGCATTCTCCTTCTTCTTCTCACTAATGATCCTAATTTTTCTCTTCAAGCTTACTACGATTCTGATTGGGCAACTTGTCCCCATTCTCGCAAATCTGTTAGTGTTTATCTGGTTCTACTTGGGGGTCCCTTCTTATTTGGAAATCCAAGAAACAACAAATTGTTGCCCTCTCTTCTGCTGAAGCAGAATACAGGTCTATGCGTAGAGTCGTTGTGGAGTTGGCATGGTTGACCGGATTGCTCAGTGAGATGTCTGTTGCTTCAATTTTTCCAGTTCCCCTTCACTGTGACAGTCAATCTGCCATCTATATAGCTCAAAATCCTGTTTTTCACGAACGCACCAAGCATATTGAGCTTGACTGTCATTTTGTACGGAAAAAACTTCATGAGGGTCTCATCTCTTTATCTTTTGTACCTAGCAGACTGCAGCTTGTGGACATGTTGACTAAAGCTCTTCCTAGAGTGGCTCACCAATCCATCTTGAGCAAGTTGGGGTGGCCAACCACCCTCCAACTTGGGGGGGGGGGGTGTTAGAATATTAGTTGGGCTTAGTTTGGCTTTGGTTGTATTTGGGCTTCGTTATTTATATTGGGCTCTAATTGGCCTTGTATCAGTTTCTCTTTTCCCACTTATTCTTTGTAAATAGATCTTACATAACTAATAGAAGGTTCCAGAGAGTGAACCGGTGATTTTTCTGCTGATCCAGTTTTTCTCTCTCTTCTGTGCGACGATCTTCTTCTCTTTCTCATTGTTCCCAGATTCGAATCCCGTTGAGTTCTAACAACAAGGAAATAAGAATTAAGAATTAAACAATATAAAATATGGACAGACAAGACATCATATTTACATAGAATTGAAACATTGAAAACTAAGAGTTAGGTGTAGAGATTAGCATTTAAAAGTTAAAACTTGGTGTATCTCCTTCGTATTTGCTTAAATGTTCTTGCTTTAGCATTCTTTCTCTTCTTTCCATTCTTATGTGTCTGCTCTTACAGCTCTTTAATCTTTCCTCCGCTCTCACCCTTAGCTTCAAATAAAGAACATATAAATATAATAATCACTATAAAAACTGAAAGATATTCTTCAATGGCCTACCAAAAGCAATAATTATTAATACTAGTTCCTTTGGCAGAAGAATCTAGTGTAAGAATGACATTCTACTACTGGAAAAATCAATATTTTTTGTTGTGTGCATGACTAACATTTCTACCTTCGAGCAACTATTAATGTTGTGTAAAACTTCTTCTGAAGTTATATAAATAAAGTACGTACACTAAATATAAGTAAACAAATAAATAATCCTTATTTACAGCAATTAGGGTAATTTTATCCTAATTTAGAAATAATATACAACTATCTCTTCTTATTTATGACATTCAAGATGGCGGCATTGCCACTGATGAAGCAACAGTCCGGGAGGTTGTCACGACCTAATTCCCGAACCTGGTCGTGATGGCACCTCTCGTGAAGACAACACCAGCCAGTCAACCCAATTCATCCTTTTAAAATAATTTAATTAACACAATTATAGTATAAACATGGTTTAATAATATCCAATAGCGGAAAATATAGGTAAAATGCGGAAATCTAACCCAACATAGCCCTAACCGGGGTGTCACAAGTCATGAGCAACTAAGAAATCCTAACACAAGTCTACTAAATACGAAATTCGATACAATGATTTGAATAACATAGAAATAATAAGATAAAGGAGTCACGGGGGCTGCGAACGCCAACAGCTACCTCGTGGACTGGAAGGATCAGCTCTCAGGTATGGAAATTTGCTATGCCTGAATCTGCACACACGGTGCAGGGAATAATGTGAGTACTCCGACCCACTGAGTAATAAAAATAAATAATGAATGAAAGCATGAAATCTCATAAAGTCACAGATAACGCTATCTCAAGCAATAAAATTAGTTATACAATAAAACCGTGAAGTATTGGATAAATCTCTTTTAAAATAATTAAGACCAATAATTTCAACAAGTAAGAAATAATCAGAAACCTGCCCCTCGGGCTCAATATCAAACTCTCAATACAGTATCAGCCCCACGGGCTCACTCCCAACTCACATAGTACAACATCAGCCTCTCGGGCTCACTCCTAACTCACCTGGGTACCCGTGCTCACTGTGGGGGTGCAGACTCCGGAGGGGCTCCTACAGCCCAAGCGCTATATCATCATAAGGCCTTAAAGCCTGTCACATCAACATAAGGCCTTAAAGCCTTCTCACATCACACTCGAGGCGTGAAAGCCTCCTCACATAACACTCGAGGCCTGAAAGCCTCCTCACATCACTCAACATATCCTCACATATGGCCCTCGACCTCAATTAATCCAGAAAATAATCATAAGCCCCTTGAGCAACAGTAAAATAATAGAGCTCAACTCAAACATCAATTCAAATATCATTTAAATCTCAAGTTGAGTAAAAATATAGCTGAGTTCATGAAACAGTATAATTCATTGGACTGAGTTCAAATAATATTTCAATTAGTGAGGAAACAGTGATGGAAATTCACAAAGGGTTTCACATAGTCGGCACGAAGCCCAAGTATGGCAATAAGCTCAAGTCATGGTGAAAAATAACAAGTCTTTATCAAATACACGGTAAAATATCAACCGGGATGGACCAAGTCACAATTCCCAATAGTAAATGACCCCGCACTCGTCATATAGCGCGTGTCTCATCTCAACATAGCACTACGTTATGCAATTCAGGGTTTCAAACGCTCAGGACATCATTTAAAATCATTACTCACCTTGAATCGGCTATTTCTTTAACTCACGATGCCTTTGCCCCTAGAATTGGCCTCCACATGCGTCGAATCTATCCAAAACCACAACGAGTGTGTCACATTATGCTATAGGAACAATACCCAATCGAAAAATAACTGAAAACATCAAAATTCACGACTTTGACAAAACCCGAGCCCCGGGCCCTGATCGCTGCGGACTCAACCCTTGGGAAAAGTGGGCGCTAACAACTTTTACCCGATAGTGGTTTCGGGGTCAATTTCCTCAGGGATCTAGTTATGGGAGTCGAGTATTTATGGAGTCTAGGAAGGTGTTTTGTCTCCTAGTTTTTCTTCTATTATTTTTGGTTTTTCTTTTGTTTATCAACTAAATTTATCAACTACAATTGTAAACTAAATTATGCTAAGTAATGATGCTAGTTGTATGCAATAAGAGAAAAGCACTAGGGTCGTAGCA
>MU743413.1:0-23504 GCA_026770625.1 Nicotiana glauca
TGCAAAGTTCTCCAAGTGTGAGTTTTGGCTTGGGTCAGTGGCTTTCTTGGGGCACGTGGTGTCCAGCGAGGGTATGCAGGTTGACCCGAAGAAGATAGAGGCGGTGCAGAGTTGGCCTAGACCTCAGCCACAGAGATTCGCAGTTTCCTTGGGTTGGCAGGTTATTATCGCCGGTTTGTTCAGGGATTTTCCTCTATTGCGTCGCCCTTGACCAAGTTGACTCAGAATGGTGCTCCANAGCCCCAGTATTGGTGTTGCCCTCAGCCGCAGGTTCTTATACTGTATATTGTGATGCTTCGAGAGTTGGGATCGGATGTGTGTTGATGTAGGAGGTTAGAGTTATTGCATATGCTTCTCGTCAGTTGAAGACCCACGAGAAGAACTACCTTGTACATGATTTGTAGTTGGCTGCTATAGTTCATGCTTTGAAGATTTGGAGGCACTACTTGTATGGCGTATCTTGCGATATATTCATTGATCATCGCAGTCTTCAGCATCTATTCAAGTAAAAGGATCTCAATTTGAGGCAGCGGAGGTGGATAGAGTTACTCAAGGACTATGATATTACCATTCTGTATCACTCGAGGAAGGCTAATGTGGTGGCCGATGCTTTGAGCCGGAAGGCGGTTAGTATGGGGAGTTTGGAGTACATTCCAGTTGGGGAGAGGCCCTTTGCAGTTGATGTTCAGGCTTTGGCCAATCGGATGGTGAGATTAGATATTTCAGAGCCTAGTCGGGTGTTGGCTTGTGTGGTTTCTCGGTCTTCGTTATATGACCGCATCAGAGAGCGCCAGTATGATGATTCGCATTTGCTTGTCCTTAAGGATAGAGTTCAGCATGATGATGCTAGAGATGTGACCATTGATGATGATGGAGTGTTGAGGATGCAGGGTCAGATTTGTGTGCCCAATATGGATAGGCTTCGGGAGTTGATATTAGAGGAAGCCCACAGCTCGCGGTATTCCATCCATCTGGGTGCCGTGAAGATGTATCAGGATTTGAGGCAGCACTATTGGTGGAGAAGGATGAAGAAGGATATTGTAGGGTTTGTGGCTCAGTGTCTCAACTGTCAGCAGGTAAAGTACGAGCATCAGAGGTCGGGCGGTGTACTTCAGCGGATGATTATTCCTGAGTGGAAGTAGGAGAGGATTACTATGGAATTTGTGAGTGGTCTCCCTCGGACTTTGAAGAAGTTTGATTCGATTTGGGTGATTGTGGATCGACTGACCAAGTCCGCACACTTTATTCCAGTATGTACTGCCTATTCTTTGGTGCGATTGGCAAGGATCTTTATCCGGGAGATTGTCCGATTGCATGGGGTTCCAGTGTCTATTATCTCATATAGGGGTACTCAGTTCTGGAGGGCTTTTCAGTGGGAGTTGGGTACACAGGCGGAGTTGAGCACAGCTTTTCACCCTCAGATGGACGGGCAGTCCAAGCATACTATTCAGATATTAGAGGACATGTTGTGTGCCTGTGTGATTGATTTTGGAGGTTCTTGGGATGAGTTTTTGCCGCTTGCTGAGTTTGCCTACAACAATAGTTATCAGTCGAGCATTCAGATAGCTCCGTATGAGGCGTTGTATGGGAGGCGGTATAGATCTCTTGTTGGATGGTTCGAGCCCAACGAAGCTAGGTTATTGGGGACTGAGATGGTTCAGGATGCCTTAGAGAAGGTGAAGTTGATTCAGGAGAGGCTTCGTACAGCACAGTCGCGTTAGAAGAGTTATGCGGACCGGAAGGTTCGGGATGTGTCATATATGGTGGGTGAGAAGGTCTTGCTGAAGGTCTCGCCCATGAAGGGTGTTATATGGTTTGGAAAGAAAGGGAAGCTGAGTCCGCGGTTCATTGGACCTTTTGAGGTACTTAGGAGGATTGGGGAGGTGGCTTATGAGCTTGCCTTGCCACCCATCTTGTCGAGCGTGCACCCGTTATTTCATGTATCTATGCTCCGGAAGTATGTTGGGGACCCGTCGCATGTATTGAATTTCAGCACTGTTCAGTTGGATGATGATTTGACCTGTGATGTGGAGCCAGTGGCTATTTTGGGTCGTTAGGTTCGAAAGTTGAGATCAAAGGATATAGGTTCAGTAAAGGTGCAGTGGAGAGGTCGGCCCGTGGAGGAGGCTATTTGGGAGACCGAGCGGGAGATGCGGAGCAGATATCCTCACTTGTTTGAGGTTCCAGGTATGTTTCTTGACCCGCTCGAGGACGAGCGTTTGTTTTAGTTGGGGAGGATGTGACGACCTGGCCTGTCGTCACGTGAGTTACCGCCCCGTTTCCCCATCTTATGTTTCTCTATGCTTCATTATCGGTATTCGATGTGATCGAGTTGATTTGGATTGGTTTTGGTAGGAAATGAGACACTTAGTCTCTTTAAGGAAGACTTGTTTTGGAAAAGTCAACCGGATGCTGACTATTGAGTTAGAGGGTTCGAATATGATTTTCGGTGATTCGGTCAGCTTCGGGGGATGATTTGTGACTTAGGAGCGTGATCAGAATTGATTTTGGAGGTCCGGTGTAGAATTAGGCTTGAATTGGCGAAGTTAGTGTTTTGGCGAATTCCGGTTGGTAGGTGAGATTTTTCTCCAAGGGTCAGAATGGAATTCCGAGAGTTGCAGTAGCTTCATTAGGTGATTTTGGATGTGTGTGCGAAATTTCAGATCATTCGGAGGTGTTTTGGTCGGGTTTTTTATCAAATGAGTATTTCGGAAGTTTTTAAGAAACTTAGGCTTGAATCCGATGTAATTTGATGGTTTTGGTGTTATTTGTGGTGTTTGGATGATTGAAGCAAGTTTGAATGATGTTTTAGGATGGGTTGGCACTTTTGGTTGAGGTCCCGAGAGCCTCAGGGTGTTTTCGGATGGTCAGTCGGACCAATTCTAGCCTTTGGAAGTTGCAGATTTCTGCTGAAGAGTTGCAGACAATTTTTGTTCTTTGCGATCGCAGGAGGCCTATTGCGATCGCGTAGAAGGTTTTTGGAAGCTGTTCTTATTACTCAATGCGATCGCGGAGCATGGCATGCGATCGCGTAGGTTGAGGAGGTTGCTCTTTGCGATCGCGTTTGGTGTATTGCGATCGCGTAGTGTTAAATGGACCTGGGATCTTGAAGAGCATTTGTTCAATGTGATCGCGTCAGGGAGAGTGCGATCACATAGGACATTTTGGAGGCTTGGGAAAAATTGTGTTGTATGATCGCAGGGGCTTGGATGCGATCGCACAGAGGAAATTTGGGCTGGACAGAAGAGTTTTAATAACATTTCATCCGCGAACCCAGGTCTAATTCCACCATTTTTAGTAACATTGAGAGCTTTTGAAGAGGATTAAAGAGGTTTTCGACTGGGAATCAATTGGAGGTGACTCTTATGGCCTAGAAACATCATTTAATTGTGGATTCAACACTTAAATTCATGAAAATTTGAATAAAAGGGGAAAAATTAGGGCTTGACTTTTTGAATGAAAATTTGGGGTTTGAGGGAGCATCTGAGCTCGGATTTTGGTAATGGACTTTCGTGGAAAAGAAAAAAGCACTTTATCGGATTGGAAGCTATGACTTAAGCGATTTGATATGAATAGACTCGTGGCGAGATAAGGAATCTGGTGATGTGAATTTTCTGATTTTTCGAGAAGTGAGCCAAATTTCGTGATTTTTGATATTTTTCGAGTCTTTTCGATTGGGTTGTGTTCCATTAGCCTATTGTAACGTATTCCTTGTGGTTTTGATCAGATTCGATGCTCGAGGAGGTTGATTTGCGAGGCAAGGGCGTAGCGAGCTAGGATTTCGGCCTGCTTGAGGTGAGTAATGGTTATAAATGATGTCTTAAGGGTTTGAAACCCCGAATTTGAACAACGTAGTGCTATGTTGAGCTGAGACACACGCCGTATGATGAGCGTGGGGTCCATTACTACTAGGAATTTGGACTTGGTCCATACCGTTTGATGATTCTACTGTATTTCTGACTGAGATTTAATTGATATCATTATAAGTCTGGGCTAGTTGCCATGTTTGGGGCATTGTGCTAACCTGTAGAACCCTTATGGGCAATTGTACATGAATGACCTCACTTTACTTGGTAAAAGCATACCCTCAGTCATGTCCTTAACTGTTAAATATAATATGAATCGGCTTAGAGATTGATAATTCCAAATGAGAATAACGTGTGGGTTGGGATCCCTGTCTTATCTTAGTGTGCCCGAGAGGACAAGTCTATATTGACTGAGAGGGGTTGGAAACCCCATTGTGATGGTATTTGATATGCTATGGATCGGGCTGCACGCCACAGCAGTATATTATCGGATCTGGCTGCAACGCCGCAGCAGTACATTTATATGGATCGGATTGCACGCCGCAATAGTATAGTGTTTGGGCTGTAGGAGCCCCTCCGGAGTCTGCTCACCCCCAGTGAGTGCACTCGACTATATTATTGGATCGGGCTACACGCCGCTGCAGTATATTTATATATGGATCGGGCTGCACGCCGCAGCAGTATACTATATGGATTGGGCTGCACGCCACAGCGGTATAATTATGATTTCGGTTATAGTGAGAAATAAATGAGTTGAGTACTGGCTTAGAGGATTTTTACCGGATTTCTTCATTTAGCTGTTGTCTTAATGTTCTTACTGTTTTAATATAGAACTGCGTAGTGTTTTTACGAGTTTTCTTTCCATCAGTCATTATTTATTGCTATTACTCACTGAGTTGGAGTACTCACATTACTCCCTGCACCATGTGTGCAGATACAGGTATTTCGGAGGCATAGTTGAGCTTTCTGTTGTTGTTCAGATTATCACCGGAGTTATCGAGGTAGCTGCATGGCGTCCGCAGGACCCGATTTCTCCCCTTATCCTCTTTACTTTCCGCATTCTAGACTATTCTATGTATAGGCTGCTACTCAGACTTGTATTAGAGGCTCTTGACTCGCGACACCAGATCGATGGGATTTGTAGTTGGTATTTTCTTGGTTTCCGCACATGTTATCTACAGTTACCGGGTTATAATCATGTTACGTTGGCATTTAAATCCTGTTAATTGATAACGAACTCTATATGAGGAATGGAGAGTGTTGGATTGGTCGGGCTTGCCTCGCATTGTGTTGGGCGCCATCACGACCGGAGTTGGGATCGTGACAGTTGTTGGGGATATCAAGTAAGAAAAAGTTTCCTACTTTTTATTCTTTTATTCTCCCTTTTCTATCGTACGGCAATTCTTTCCAAGAAAAATATTTTACTTGTATTGCAATTTTATCCGACATATATTATAGTTAATAATAAATATTATATGAATTAATTAATGATTAAAGTGATATTATAGAAAATAACAATTTTCTTTTCAAGAGTAAAATGCAAATTATTTAACTTTTTAATTAGTAATAAACATTATATGAATTATTTTTTACGGATTGGAAAAAGAATAAATTATTATAGCTCATTGTAATAATCAAATTACATAACTGAACGAAAAAAAAGTTCTGAAAAGAAAAAGAAAAAAAACACTACTAAACCTGAAACTTTTTAACGAAAAGAAAAGAGCTCGTCAGGGATTCTTAAACAAAAAATTTTACTACAAAAACATAAGTATATGATTTTCCATATCAAAGTCGTAAATATTTGGCATTTAATTAAATGATTGTCCCTACATGTTAGAAAAATAATTAATGACCATTTCTACATATTAAGAAAATAACTAAAATTACTACTTTGTCCAATATAAAATATATTCTTAAAGGTCAGAAAAGGCGAACGATATTTCGCTAAGGGTTTTCGTGTTTTTAATATACTATAGAAGATATAGATATAGATATAGATATTTGTTTCTTATGAAAGGATTATTTTGTTAAATGTTACATAATTTAGCACATGTTTGTATCCGTAACTTGAAATTTACCTGGCTTTAAATAAATCAACATGGAAAAATAAGTTGAATACTATAATTTGTTGTGGTCTGTAACTCTTACAGCTTAGCATATAACTCAAGTTAGCTTTTTTGTTAAATTATATACCTAATCAAACTTAATGTACATAAATCCATATATTGGCCATGCAAATAGTTGTCATATTAGCATATATTAGCAAAACGTGGCAATCACATCTGCATCACAGTTTAATTCATAGGAACCTGATGTGTTGGAGTGTAAAATTAACTAGTCCAATAGTCCAGCGCCGAAATACATAGCGAATAAAGCTGTAAATACCCCAAAGGACCCTTCAAGTTCCACATGTATATGCAGGACATATAGAGGAATAAACTGAAATGCCCTGGTCTTTTTGTCAATTCATATTGACCAGAAGTTCCTCTCATTCCCTCTTCTATATAGTAGTAAATTAAATAAGAGGGAATAGCAGGCACCTCAAGGTTAACATCCCTGTTTAGGATTATTGGATATTTTGGTCATTTCATATCAGCTGACTCCTTGTATTAATAGATCAACACGTGGATTCCGGCTGAACTTTGGAGGTGTGTGGGCAGAGTAGGCTTGGAATGGCTTACTGGGTTGTTTAATGTTATATTCAAGACTAATAGGATGCCTGAAGAGTGGAGGTCAAGTATAATGGTTCCGTTGTATAAGAACAAAGGCGATATCCAGAGCTGTAACAACTATAGGGGTATCAAACTACTGAGTCATACCATGAAAGTCTAGAAAAGAGTGGTAAAAATGAGAGTGCGAATGACGGTGTCTATTTTACACAACCAGTTCGGGTTCATGCCAGGGCGATCTACCACAGAAGCTATCCACCTTATTAGGAGGATGGTGGAACAATACAGGGATAAGAATAAGGATCTCCACATGGTGTTTATCGATCTAGAGAAAGCGTACGATAGGATTCCTAGGGAGGTCTTATGGAGATGCTTAGAGGTTAAAGGGGTCCCGGGTGCCTACATAGGGTGATTAAAGATATGTATGATGGAGCTAAGACCCGAGTTAGGACAGTAGGAGTCGACTCCGAACATTTTTCGATTGTTACGGGGTTGCACCAAGGGTCTGCGTTCAGCCATTTCCTATTTGCCCTGGTGATGGATGCCATTACGCATAACATTCAAGGGGAGGTGCCATGGTATATGCTATTTGCTGATGATATAGTCCTAATTGACAAGACAAGACGCGACATCAACGAGAGGCAAGAGGTTTGGAGATAGGCCCTTGAGTCTAAAGGTTCCAGGTTTGGCAGGACGAAGACGGAATATCTCGAGTGCAAATTTGGGCCCGAGTCGACGGACGCGGGAGTGGAAGTGAGGCTTGACTCCCAAGTCATCCCTCATAGGGGTAGTTTCAAGTACCTTGGGTCAGTTATTCAGAGGACCGGAGAGATCGACGAGGATGTCACACACCGTATAAGGGTGGGGTGGATGAAGTGGAGGTTAGCAACGGGAGTCCTGTGTGACAAGAAAGTGCCATTATTACTAAAAGGTAAGTTTTATAGAGCAATGGTTAGACCAGCCATGTTGTATAGGACCGAGTGTTGGCCGGTTAAGAACTCACACATCCAGAAGATGCGAGTAGCGGAGATGAGGATGTTAAGGTGGATGTGGGGGCATATAAGGATGGATAAGATTAGGAATGAAGTTATTTGAGAGAGGGTGAGTGTGGCGCCCATGGAGGACATGATGCGGGAAGCAAGACTCAGATGGTTCGGGCACATCCAGAGGAGAAGCACTGATGCACCGGTGAGAAGTTGTGAGCGACTGGCGGTGGTGGGCACGAGGAGAGTTAGAGGGAGACCTAAGAAGTATTGGGGCGAGGTGATCAGGCAGGACATGACGCGACTTAGGATTACTGAGGACATGGCCCTTGACAGGGGATTGTGGAGGTCGAGCATTAAGGTTGTTGGTTAGGAGAAGTTGGGAACATTTCTACAGCGCGCTAGAGTGAGATTAGACAGTTAGGAGTTAGGCTTAGGATGCTACCGATCAGCTACTAATGCAGGGGTTTATATTATAGATATTAGTATACTTTTCTCTTTCTTGTATTTCCTATATTCCTTATATTGTTGTTATTTGTTATTTTAGGTTATGTTGTCTATTTTATGTTATTTATTATGAGTCTATTGCTAGTACTAATGTATCTTCACTTGTTTCTGCCACTTGTTTCTTTCTTGAGCCGAGGGTCTCCTGGAAATAGCCTCTCTGCCCCTCGGGGTAGGGATAAGGTCTGCGTACATATTACCCTCCCCAGACCCCACTTATGGGAATATATTGGATTGTTGTTGTTGTTGTTGTTGTTGTTGTTGTTGTTTACCAAAAGTTCCTGCAAACAGACGTCGCCCTTCTCTTGCTCATCCCTTGCTCATATGCTCTTCCCTCGCTCATCTTCTTCTGATCTTTGCACTTTGGCGGATTACTCTAGTAATTACTCATCTTTGTCTCTTGTAATTCTTCTACCAAGACTTTCGTCTTCCCTATGGGTTTCGTCTCACTGTTGCAGAAATATGAATTTTTATTTTTATTTTTATTTTAGAGTTTGAATTTGTGGTTGTCATATGCTTTGAAAATCTGACTGCTCTTCTTGGATTGTTCAATTAGTTGGTTTTATTATATATTTATACCCACTTCAACATATTGATTCTTTTATATGAACTTTTATCTTTGGGTTTCTTTTCTAAGTTGTGAAAAATTGATGTTTTCTATAAAATTTCATCAGATTTTACTCGCAGCATCTCTCCTCCTCTTGATCTTCTATCGAGTTTTCAATCGTGCTGGTGAACTAAGTGAAATAGGCGTTTAAATTAGGGATTTTTGTTCTCACAGTTTATTTTTCTCTCTCTCTCTCTCTCTCTTTTTCTCTGGGTTCCATCCCATTATTTTTTTTCTTTGTGAGATACCCATCTCACATACTGAAACACTTCTGAAATTTTTTATTTTCTGCCTCTCTCAGTGTAATTTTCTTACGAAATAACTCAGCTTTCTAATCTTTAATAACAACTTATTTCGCATATCCATAAGTGCAATTTCTTGATCTTTTTGGCTGATTGTGCTATTGCTTTCGATGTTATTGAATTCGAATTCTATTGAAAAATCCAAAGTTTTCTAGGGCCAAGAACTGAAATGGAATATCAAGATTTTGTTTGTAAATTTTTTATAGGTTGTATCACTGTGAAGAAATGGTGTTCATAACAACAAAAAACCAGCTGCAGCTTAAGCTCCAAAGTTAACTCCTTCTCACTGTAAGACCTTCTTTGCCACCTCATTTGTATTCTTTATGATTATTTTTGGTTGAAAATTATATCAACATCTGTTGATTTTTCTCTCTTAATCAAAATTTGGTTTTCTTAATGGATATTATGCATAGTAGGGCTAGGTTCATCTTGATTTTTGTTTTATCTAAACCTGTGATGTTGCAGTTGTAGTATTTATGTTCAAAATTATAAGATCTCAATTCATTTTCTTTTTTCCATGCATGTTTGAATTGAATCTGAAAGTAGCGTGAAAGGAACCGTGATTTGACTTTGTATAATTGTTCAACTTTAAAGCATTTTGGCCTATGAATTTCACTTAGCATGCCAATCATATTAACATCTGCTTTTTCTTAGTGTTACCAAAATTTCTTGAATATCTTTAATCAAGTTTTCGATTCTTTCTTGAAGCAGAGAGTTCCAACTCTCTGAAATAGTAGTTAAAAAATCCAAATTCAACTTTTACTAGAAATTCCTAACTGTTGTATAAAATTTCAAGTGTATTTTACGTATATTTGCTGCCTCATATTTGTAATGTGGGATGGTTTGTTCTTGCAATTTTGCAGTTACCAATATGCAGGTTATATTGATAAAAAAAATAAAAGAAAGACTTAGTATCAGTGAAATTACACCACTCACTATAGAATGGACTTGCAAAGTCCAAGCTGTAGACGAATTTCGGCCGCGAGACAGTAGAGATCTGCGAGTTCGTTTTCAGACAATTCCATGATCTAAACGTAAGTCAAGTTACAACTGTAATTGTAACATAACATCTTTTCGCTTGTTGTCTTCCAATAATTACTGCGCTATCATTCTTAATAATATTATAGGAGGAACAAATTTGTGTGATACTTTATAGTAACGATATTAGACGATGTGATAACTGGTTTGAACTTTTTGAGACATATCTGATTTCAACTGCCAAGGTTAGAAATCTGCAGCCTTATTCACTACATATAGGCTAGTTTGAATGGATCGTTGACTGATTTACTATTGTGGAGTCTATCACTGAAAATAATAAAAAGGAGGCACCATTACCTCCTCCGTAGAAACTGAGTATGATTTCGTTCGTCGACGTTAAACAACAACCTTCCGGTGTTGAATTTGGTATGTTTCAAATTACCCTATGCCTTATAACAGCTTAATTTGTTGGAACTCATGGTGAATGCAAGTATATTGGTTTTACTTACATTTGTTTTTTCTTTATAACAGCAAATCTATTAGCTGTGGTGGCAAACTGTGGGGCAATGCAATACACCGCTGATCAGAGTAAGAGATTTCAAGAGGCCATAGTTATGGACAAAACGTGAGTCATTTAATTTTTTATTACATAACAAAATCTCTAGCTGACACTTATAAAAGTACATGTACAGGAAGAAACCTTTTTTCTTCACTGTATGGGAAGAGTTGGCAAGCAATGAAGGAGATGAGTTACTGAGACAAGTGAGGCAACTACAAGAATATCCTATTATTCTCGCGAAGCGGATAGGTACCACAAAATACCGTGGTAGTAAGTTCATGCAGTTCCTGTTTCTACATATGGATAATGTTTCCGCGTTGGTTATTAACAAAATTTGCATACACAGTTCCCCGTTTGGCAACAAGATACAACTCAACAATCTTAATCAATCCCTATATGTGCAAGCAACTGAATTACGGAATTGGTACAACATAAATTGTGCCTAAAATGTACCACATTATTATTTAACTATTATTTCTTCTGTGAAAAAATAATTGTCTGACATTTCCCGTGCGAATTACAGGATAAATGAGAACAAACAAATGTTAATGGAATACACGGTGAAAAGTTCAGTGGAGTCAGCTTCATTGCTTAATCTTGTAGGTGTTGATGATGAAATACTATGTGTTTTAGATATTGCTACGCAAACTTCCAGTGTGAGTTCATTAAATTACAAAATATTTTACTTGCATGATGATGCGCTTACTATTTTGTTGTTGGTGCGCCTGCCGCCTGGGATTGAAAGGTATAAAAATGTATTTGCAGAATTGATCACTATATTACATCCTATTTGTATCCTACGTTATCTTAATATTTGGAAATGATTCAAACAAAAAAAATGCTAAAAATGGATGTTTGAGGTAAGTGGGGAGAGTGANACAAATTTATTAGTTGTGGTGGCAAACTGTGGGGCAATGAATACACCGTTGATCAGAGTAAAAGATTTCAAGAGGCCATAGTTATGGACAAAACGTGAGTCATTTAATCTTCTATTACATAACAAAATCTCTAGCTGACACTTATAAAAGTACATGTACAGGAAGAAACCTCTTTTCTTCACTGTATGGGAAGAGTTGGCAAGCAATGAAGGAGATGAGTTACTGAGACAAGTGAAGCAACTACAAGAATATCTTGTTATTCTCGCGAAGCGGATAGGTACCACAAAATACTGTGATAGTAAGTTCATGCAGTTCCTGTTTCTACATATGGATAATGTTTCCGCGTTGGTTATTAACAAAATTTGCATATACAGTTCCTTGTTTGGCAACAAGATACAATTCAACAATCTTAATCAATCCCCTATATGTGCAAGCAACTAAATTACGGAATTGGTACAATAGAAATTGTGCCTAAAATGTACCACATTATTATTTAACTATTATTTCTTCTATGAAAAAATAATTGTCTGACATTTTCCGTGCGAATTACAGGATAAATGAGAACAAACAAATGCTAATGGAATACATGATAAAAAGTTCAGTGGAGTAAGCTTCATCGCTTAATCTTGTAGGTGTTGACGATGAAATATTATGTGTTTCAGCTATTGCTACACAAACTTCCACTGTGAGTTCATTAAATTACAAAATATTTTACTTGCATGATGATGCGCTTACTATGTTGTTGTTGGTGCATCCTGGGATTGAAAGGTATAAAAATGTATTTGTAGAATTGATCACTGTATTACATCCTATTTGTATCCTACGGTTATCTTAATATTTGGAAATGATTCAAACAAAAAAAATGCTAAAAATGGATGTTTGAGGTAAGTGGGGAGAGTGAGTCCGGTGAATTTAATTTTGCCTTATGGTAGCTTGAAAAGGTAAAGTAAAATTCATAATTTTTGTTTGTCTTACGTTAAAAAAAAACTAAGAAATGTTGGTTAGATTAGTTGCTGTTAAAGTGTCACATCCATTGGTAGTTGAATGTGGCAGTGGGTATAATAAGAAGTGTCATTCTTTAATACAGTAATTCTCAACGAAAAACTAACAGTGAGATAGGAGGTTGGTAAAGATTGGTTGTACTTTTGTTATTCATATAATTACTGTTGTTTCATTAAAAATTTGTGCTTCATTTTTATGTGCTTGATATGAAAATATTAAGGGGTCGTTTGGTAGAGTGCATAAGAGTAATACTAAATATGGTGTATTAGTAATGTTGGTATTAGTTATGCTTGCATTAGTTATGCTGGTATTAGTTATGTTGACGTATTTCTTATTCATTGTTTGGTTTGATGTATTAAAGTATTGCACAATTTTTAAAAGAATTATTTGTTAACGAAAATGCCCTCAAAACTAGTCCACACTCCTACTTTTTAAAAGAAACATATGTTGAGAAATATTTCTATATGAAAAAAATTTAAAAAATTATTTTATTTGTCTACCTATATTGTAACATAAAATTAAATATTTATTTATAAAAAAGAAAATATGCTAAGTATTTATTTACTTACTAGGGATATAATTTTTTTCTCACTATTTGAATTATTTGAACTTGCATTAATATACTAACTAGCATATTTTAATCAAGCATAAATTTTGAAGGACAATTGTGTCTTTCACTAAGCTAATGTATGTATTAAAACTCATTGCATTGTTAATACCATTGTTTTCTATGCATTAGTTATGCATAGGCTAATATCAAATAGGATGTATAACTAATTCTTGCATAACTAATGCATAGATTCAAAATGTATACCAAACAATGTATTATTAATACACAAAGCTAATGCATGCATTAGCTTATCTAATGCATCCTACCAAACGACCAGTGGCGGAGTCAGGATTTTCATTAAGGGGAGTCAAAATATAAAAAAACAAATTCACCAAGAAGTCAAGGGGTGTCATTATATAGTATATATACATATTTTTTTAAAAATTAACTAACTAAACAGTGTAATTTTCTGACGAAGAGGTGTCGGTTGACACTCCTTTGATGCATGTGGCTCCGCCACTGTAAACGACCCCTAAGAGTTTACTTTGCACAAAGTGACATATCAGATATCGGCTTGTTTTATTTTAGAAAATAGCGATCACTGCATGTTCTATAGAAAATCTAAAAGAATTATATTCTGCCAACTATATGTTCCTCTCTTTCACTCTTTTATTGTATACCCCATTTTTGTTGTACATTCTAATATTCCGTTAGATTTTACTGTCACAACACACTCCTCATGAGGTTTTACTAACTATGCAACTTCATATTATTTGGTCGCTGAAAATTACGTGCAATTAACAATTGATGATTTTGTAAGTTCCATTGCTTATGTTGTAAACATAAACCTAACGACTTGTTTCATTATTTACATTTTGCAGGCATAAATGTTTTCCGTCTAAGGAAAAATTTCGCTACCTGAGCATTTCCAATGATTTTATTTGCTAGGTTGTTCTGAATGTAACCATTTTATTCGGAGCAAAATAAAAAGGGAGATTCAATGCATAAATTGCAGGCTGCCATGAATGTTAATTCCAGTTACCGGCTACTAATAAGATTATGTCATTGACAATATTTGATATTGTATGCCATCCATTTTACCTCAACTGAAATAATTTACAACATACCATATCATAGGTGCCAATTTGAGGTAGAAATTACGGACGAAATTGGCACAACAACAACAACAGTGTCTGAAGGCTTGGGCAAAAGAATGTTATCAATGAGAGCTGAACAGATATATGGTATCATAAGTGTTAAGGTACATACACATACAACATTGCAGTTAATATAAGTCAATAAAGTTACTATAATACTCTGATGATTAACACATAAACGTAAACTTTGACAAGTCCTTTATTTTTACTATCTGTTTGCAGAATGAGTTATTCCCTATTGCCCATATCAATCAACTACTTGCAGATAAATTGTTCATAGTTCAGCTACAAAGGTCATCATCCAGAACACCAGACAAAAATGCAGGTTCTCTGGTTTTTTTATCATACACTAAAAAATCAACCATGTTTCTACTAGAAGACTCAACATCTGTGAGTGTTGCCGACAGAATTATGGAAGAAGAGCCAATAGTTGTGACCGATGCAAAAGCAACTAAGAAACAAAAAAGGGAACCAAGTATTCTACCAAAGGCACAGTCAAGGTTAGAAACTCAGATACCATATTTTACAATGTACTAATTTTCTTAAAATAAATATTTTATTTGTACAGATTGTCGAGGTAATGATGTTCGCTTAGACGGTATGCGATGTACACATACATTTTGACAAATCATATCGATCTTTTAATAAAGTTTAGATAGTTGGGTGCCTTAACAAAGTGTTCCATATTTTTTGCGTAAATAGTTGTCAGTAGTGTGTGCCTATATTTTTTAAGGCAATTGTTATTATTTTATGGATATTGGAGCGGCCAGATGTTGTAGAATGACATCCTATAATTAGGATCCATGTACATTTCCAAAATTGTGGTACCAGTCTATTTATTGAAATGTAGAAACTGAATGTAGTATCGTTGCGTGTCCTGTCACATTTGAGAAGTATTATGAGCTGGTTGACATCAATGCTATAAACATGTTGTTCTATGCAAAGATTCAGTGATTGCTATGAAGAATGCATCTTTAGGTTTGAGATTGAGTAATTTCTATTAAGAATGTATCTTTAGGTTTGAGATTGAGTGATCTGGTGCCTTTAATGCCACGACCCAAAATCCACTAAGGGTCGTGGTGGCGCCGGACACCGCTGTCAGGCAAGCCAACTAAATTAATCGATTAAATTCTCCTTTTAATACCTTTGAAATTTAGGATTTTTCCTTCCATTTTTCATAAATAAAAGATCACTACTTGAATTCAAATTAAATAATAGCAATTAGTACAAATCTTTCGAAAACTATTTCCAGAACCCGATGTCACAAGTGCATGAGCATCTACTAATAAAAAATTTAAAATACAACATCCGTCTGAAATACAGTGGACAGGAAGTAAATACAATATGCTGGAAGGGACTATACTAGCTGCGGGTCGCCTCGAATAATGCAACTCACCTAGTCCCAGAATCATCTGTGCTGCTATGCCCAGTAGGCTGCTAGAGATACATATACCTGTGCAACAAAAATGCACAGAAGTATAGTATGAATAAGTAAACAACGTGTACTCAATGAGTATCTCTCCTAATCTCGAAGAAGTAGAGACGAGATGATCAACTTCGACACATACTAGAGGTCAATTAACAACATCCTAAAAATGTGAGGAAAAATCATGGATTTATATAGTAGTTCTAATTCACGAGGCCAGAAAACAGGTAATCACCTTCAACAGATAATCAAGGATTTTCAAGGTTTACTCTTTATTATCTTATCAATTTATATCAAGCCACGAAGGGCAAATTTCACGTTTAAAATTCTCAAGCGACAAATAACATGCGCAAATCACACCGAGGCGACGGTCCGATCCAACAGAAATGTAAATTGTGCACTGCCGAGGGTCGAATAGCCCGAACCATAGATGCATCTATTTAATCTGCCGAGGCGTTCGGCCCGTTCCATAAATAAACACATACCCTGCTCGCGAATCATGCATGCGACGCAGGTATACATAAGGATACATGCTCAATTAGTCAATTAAGAACTTATCGGGGATTATTTATCCAAATAAAACCAATTTTCCTTTAACAAATCTTAAGAAATGACGTTTAATCCTTTTAGAAATTTACTTACTGATTCAATATGATTTAAGCAATTCAAGCTATCCATGGGTTCACAAATAATCCAAATATAACATGCTTTTGGGTCTTATCTACCCGGACAATAGCGTAATAGTAGCTACGCACGGACTCTCGTCACCTCGTGCGTACGTAACCCCACAAATAGGAGCACATAATTAATCATATCACCTATGGGGACAATTCCCTCTTACAAGGTTAGAAAGGAGACTCACCTCGCTCCGAAGATCCATAAACGGCCTCCAAGCTTTCCCGGCAACTCGAATTGTTGCAAAATGTTTCGAAACTAGCCAAATAACGGCAAACTAATGAGAATATACTCGAATACTTGTTAACAATTCAAATTATACAAATCCCCAACTTTGCTTAGTGAAATAACCAAAATGCCCTCGGGCCCACGTGCTCGGATTCCGAATTTTCTCAAAGATATACTCTATCCATAGCTTCACTAGCTCGAATATATAATTTACTCCTAATTCCATGCTCAAATTCGTGATAAAATCCAATTTATCAAGTTTCTAGGTTTTCTTCCAAAAATTCCAATTTTCCCACAATTTTCATGCCTAATTCCATGATATAATCTTGTATTTAACTTGGAAATGAGTAGGGGTAACGTACCTTAACATGGATGACAAAAATCTCTCCTTGAAGCTCTCAAAAAACCGCCCAATGAAGTGAAGGAAATGAGTGAAATGAACTCAACCCCGTTTTTAAAACAATCTGCCCAGCGACTTCCGCACCTGCAGCTCCTCTGCCGCTTCTGCGATTCCGCAGGTGCGGTCAATATTCCGCATCTGCGGTCTCACCCTTGGCTGCCCCTTCCGCTCCTGCGATATCGCTTCCGCAGATGCGGTCCTGCTTCTGCGGATCCTTGACCGCATCTGCAGTCTATGAGCCTTTGACCAATTCCGCTTCTGCGGCTCCCTCCATCGCTTTTACGGGGCCGCTTTTGTGGTCCCTTTTCCGCAGAAGCGGAAATACCAGCAACAGATAGCTTCAGCTTTCCCAAAAATCTATTTTCGATCCGTTGGCCACCCGGAATTCACCCGAGGCCTCAGGGACCCCAACCAAACATACCAACCAGTCCTAGAATACATTACGGACTTGTTAGAGACCTCATATCATATCAAACAACGCTAACACCACGAATTACACCCCGATTAAAGCTTTATGAACTTCGAAATTTCAAATTCTATCTCCACTGTTTAAACCTATCAAATCACATCCGATTGACCTCAAATTTTGTGCAAAAGTCATATTTGACATTACGGACCTATTCCAGCTTTCGAAATCAGATTCCGACCCCGATATCAAAAAGTCCACTTCCGATCAAATTTCTCAAAGCCTTGAATTTTCTATCCTTAGCCAAATAACTTCAAAATGACCTACGGACCTCCGAATTCACTTCCGATCGCGCTCCCAACTCCAGAATCATCATACGGAGCTATTCCCAGACTCAGAATCCCAAACGGATATCGATAACACTAAAATGTACTTCAAGCCAAACTTAAGAAATTTCTTCTAAAATGCTAACTTCCACAATAAGCGCCAAAACGCTCCCGGGTTATCCAAAGCCTAATCGGGGCATACGCTCAAGTCTGAAATCATCATACGAACCTGCTGGAACCTTCAAATCATGATTCCAAGGTCGTTTACTCAAAATTCTTGTCCTAGTTCATTCTTTCAACTTTAAGCTTCCGAAATGAGAATTCTCTAGCCAAATCGACTCTGAACTTCCCGGAGCTTAACTCCGACCATGCGTACAAGTCATAATACCTGAAATGAAGCTGTGCATAGCCTCCGACTGCTGAATGGAGCACTAGGACTCAAAACGACCGGTCGGGTCGTTACATTTAGGCTCAACTAGATCTTCGATACATGCTAATTAGTACCTGTATCATGTGAAACTGAATGACTTCAACACTGATCTACTGTTTTCACACCAAGATGACGGGATGATGATAGCTAACCATACAACAGCAGAAATCCAGTAACATAATTTTGATACCTTGATTTAATCATATTTTTTTTTAAGTGTTTAATCTAATACAATATATGACAAAACAATGTATAATTTTCTTCATATTGGGACCGGGCTTACTAGTATATATATATAAGCCCAGATATCATATGCTTTGTTTCATTGACGAATAAGAGTAATAGAGTCTGTTTGGACTAGGGGTGTACAAGCCAAACCATCAAGCCAAACCGAACCGACGAACCAAGTCAAACCGAAGAAAAAAACCGACTTGTGGTTTGGTTTGGTTTGTTTGGCGTTGGAAAATAAAAAACCGATCGCTCTTGGTTTGGTTTGGCATTAACAAAAAATAAGTCAAACCAAATCTAAACCAAACCGACGTTATATATAAATAAATTTTAGAAATTTTATACATAAAAAATAATCATTAAAATCTAATTTGTAAGTATTTTTTAAACTATTTTATAGTTTTCAATGTCTTGAGATATTATTTATTTGTGGGCTTGTAAATTCACTATCCACTAAGTAGATTTTATCTACATAACCTAAATATCAAGCCCAAACTAAAATCCAACAAGACAATAAACAATAAAATAGATTATTCCATATCTTACCTATGTTCCAATTCCAAAATCAAAGAAACCCAAATATTTGAAACCATTCCACCACATCACACGAGCTTCCTTCTTGTCATTTTGCTCACATAATTAGTGATTATTTTAGTGTTGAGGTTTATCAAGTTTACAGTGCTTTGCTTTGTCGCATGTTTGTTGTCATTTTCTATTATGGAAGGTCTTGGAATTATGATTTATACGAATAATTGGTATTCCTCATATATTATTAAGAAAAATAGTAATCATGCAGATAATTGGTGATTATTTGATATCTTTTTCATGAATAATATAACTAAAAAGGAAAATCGAAAAAAAAACCGAAAAAAACCGAAAAACCGAAAAAACCGACTAAAACCGAAACCGAAAAAACCGAATTTATGTTGGTTTGATTTGATTTATGAATTTAGTAAACCGACATAATTGGTTTGATTTTGGTTTAATAAAAAACCGAACCAAACCGCCTCATGTACACCCCTAGTTTGGACATAGTAATAAATTTTTTCCTTTTTCGAAATTTTTTTATTTTTTTTACGAAATCAGCAGCGTTTGTTTTAAATTTTTCTTGGAAAATGTATTTTGGAATTTTCAAAATTTTCCAAAAATTTTAAAAACTATTTTTCAAAATTTTAACTTAAATTACTCATAAAAATAAAAAAAAAACAAAATTATATTAATGTCGAATATTTAAATACCGTTTTTACTTCAATTCTTTTTTAATATTCTTATGTCCAAACGCCCGCTAAGACTGAAAAGGCTATGGGTCTAAAGAAAAAGACAATGGTAAGTGGGGGGTAAAAGCTGTTCTCTTTTCCGGTACCCATATCGATCTACATTACTGAAAGCCTCGGGAAACATCTTTTTTTCGGTAAATTTATTAGATTCTCTTCACATTTGAATATCCCATGCGTTTCTTTTTGACGGTAGTTCTCATTTTTTAACGTATTTTATTTGTTTTTTAAAGTAAAGTGGCTTGACTAAGCTTTTAGGAGAAAGAAAATACTTTTGCATAGAGCATGAATTAATATGATGACTTTTGTGGTGACAACATTTATATTTAATGATGCTTTAATATATTTAAATAATTTGGAAGAATAAGTACTTTCAATTTAATTTTCATATTTTACCTAAATAAAAATGAAAAACTTAAATATAGTCTTTCATAATAAATATTTGAAATTATTTATCTACTTAAACAGTATTAACTATTGAGTAAATCTTTTTATGTTCCTATTCGTAATTTAATGCTAAAAATCACTTTTGAGAAACTAGCCAATGCACCTAAGGCCATCTCCAAGGCTAGCACCATTTCTTGTACCAAATTTCACAGCAAAATGGTGTAACATCAAATTTACTCTAACCATTACACCAAATCTTCTCTTCTATATTATATTATTATCTTCTATTTACTTTTTATTTTTTTATTTCCTTCAAGTTAATATTTTCTTTTTTCTTTTTTTTTTCATATTCATTATATGTAATTCACATTCATCACTGATATAATCATTTATTAAAAAATTATTTTAAAGGGTAAATCAACTAAAAGTGAAATCATTGATAAAAGATAATTAGATAAATATTACATCATAGTCAAATTTAATTGAAGTACCATATAAATATTTAACTTTCACCTCTATTCTCCCATAAATGCTCGATTAATGCATTACGAAGTGCAAAATGCGCATCTTTATTTTTATGTATTGTTAATTTTCTTTTTAAAATTTTAGTTTTTACTTTTCAATTTTAGCAACATTAGATATTTTACATTTGTATTTTTTATTTTTAAATAATGGTTATATTTCTTTTTATGCAATTATAATAATAATAATAATAAAATTAACTTATAATTTTATATAAATATAATATATAAAAAAATTAATATATCAAAAAATAGGATATAAAATTAAAATTATAAAGATCTTAATATAAAAATTAATTATATACATAATATATGATAAATTAAAATTACAAAAATAAAAAAATTGAATAAAATATTAATAAACCAAATATAGAGTGATGAACAGTGTTGGTATAATAGTGCAAAAAATAGTATTGCATTGGAGCAAAAAATACCATTTCTTGCACTAAATTCAGTGTTGCACCAAATTTGGTGCAACACTATTCATGCTCTATAATAGTGCAAAAAATAGTGTTGCATTGGAGCAAAAAAATACTATTTCTTGCACCAAATTTGAATTTGGTGCAAGAAATGGTGCAGCCTTGGAGATGGTTTAAGGGTATGATCCAGTGGTCAATGAAATAGGTTGAGAGCTTGAGGTCTCAGGTTAGAATCCGACTAGCGACAAAAATACTAGGTAATTTCTTCACATATTTCTAAGCCTTGATGGATAGATTACCTGCTACCTATTGCTGGCGGGAGGTAGACTATATCCCTTGACATTAGTTGAGTTGTGCGCAAGCTGGTCCGAATATAAAAAAACTAAAAATATAAATTGATGCTTAAAAATATTTTTTTATATTGATTAATCAAACATAAATTGCTTTGCTCGAGTAATACTTTTATAAGAAAACACTTTCAAATAAGTTGGTCTCTCTATGCATATAGTAGGGATAAGTTCTATGCACACACTATCCTTCCTGGAGCTCATTTGTGAGATTATCCTAGGTGAAGTTGTTGTTTCAAAATAAATTGATTGTAAAAATGTGGCCAAGCATGCTATAATTTTGATTTGGACATGTGTTTTGCGATATTCAAGTGAAGCGATTCATTGAGTTGAAATATTGTGAGTGAATATGCTGCTCTGAAAGAAAACTAAGATAACCTAGAATCACTTGACTAGTGTTTATTTTGAAAGATTAACAATTCTTGAAATTCATGCCAAATTAGTATAATAGAAGGCACATGGAAGAAAAAATAATCAAATAGACGATACCAATGGGCTGGATTAAGTTTTAGTCTTATTAGTATGTTTACTTTATATTCTAATTCTTTTATGAGTTTTTTTATCCTTATAGACAACTATATGCCAACAAAAAATATAAAGAACTTTCATGAATTTTTATTTGGATGTCATACAATATAATAACGGCTACAGGATCGCTTCCAATGAGGTTGCAGGAAAATCTATTACAAGAACTCCAGCCCTGGCCAATTACCAACCTCTAGGTAAACCTTAAACCACGATGCTCCACACAACCCTACAACGGTCACCTGCCTAAACGGGTTTTACGAGCACCACCGGTTTGGTTGGCCTAACCAAGGTTTACTGTCGAGCTTAATAACTGCCTGGTCTATATAGTTCTTAACCTATAACCTCATCAGGGTGATATTGTAAACATTTAATTACAAAACATGCTTAGTGAATAACCTTCGAATGCTAAGTCTAACACTTAATTATTCAGACTATCATTTAGGCTAAATAGTAATATAAATTAGGAAAGAGAGGGAGAGAGAAACAATACCGGAGACCTTCTACTTTTGTAGCCAAGCGACCTTTTTGATTTTTCTATACAAAACTTAAAATATTACAAGGAGGTTTTTACAAAGGGAGTGGAGAGAGAAACTAGAGAGAAGGAAGAGCGTTGGCTGATGGCTTAATGCCTTGGCTAATGCCTGCCTCCTTCTAAACTAAATTGATCCTTATATAATGGATCAACTAGTAATAAACAAAATTACAACAGTATTGGCCGACATAATAATTACAATCGTGGCCGACAAGATAAAAAGAAAATCCTATATAATTATAAACGGGCAGACTACTTTATTAAAGTAGATTCCCTTCAATAATTGTAACGACCCGGCCGGACGTTTTTGGAATTTACGCCCCGATCCCCCATTAACTGCTTTCCCTAAGTTCATTTCTGCTATTTTGGTTTGTCGGGACATTCGGTATTAGGATTTGGAGTGTTTTGGGACACTTAGTCCCTAAATGAGAGCTTAAGAGTTGAAAAATAATCCGTATTTGGAGCAGTGTGAAGACGACCTCGGAATGGAAATTCGATGGTTCCGTTAGCTCCGTTAGGTGATTTCGGGGTTGGGAGCATGTTCGGAATGTTATTTGGAGGTCCGTAGCTCTTTTAGGCTTAAAATGCCGAAGTTTGAATTTTTGAAGTTTCCGGTCCGATAGTGAGTTTTCGATCCGAGGCTCGGATTTGAATTTTGGAAGTTTTTGTAGCTCCTTCATGTCATTTGGGAGGTGTGTGCAAAATTTCAGGTCATTCAGACAAGGTTTGGATAGGTTTTTGATCGAAAGTGTGTTTGATTAGAATTTGAAGTTCATAGGCTTGAGTCTTTGATTAATTCGTGTTTACGACGTTATTTTAGGTGGTTTAAGGATTTGAGCAAGTTTGAATGATGTTATGGGATATGCCTGTAGGTTTGGTTGAGGTCCCGGGGGCCTCGGGTGTGTTTCGGATGCTCAACGGAGCAATTTGAAGTTAAAATTCATAGTAGAAGATTGCAGGTCAGTTGTCCTTCTACGCGTTCGCGTAGAAGGCATCGCGTTCGCGTAGCTTTAGTTCTCCCTCTCATCGCGTTCGCGTCCTCATCTACGCATTCGCATAGTGTATTTTTTGGAGATGTCAAATTCCTTCATCGCGTTCGTGTTTGGCTTCCCGCGATCGCGTGGCTTCACCTACTTGTTCATCGTGTTCGCGTCACCTTCTCATGCGTTCGCGAAGACTTGCTCCCTTACCCTTCGCGTTCGCGAACCGCTTTACGTGTTCACGATGAACAACTGGACCCCCCTTCATTTTTCCTCTCCGCGAACGCGATAGTCCATACGCGTTCGCGATGGCCAAATACCTGAGCAGACAGATTAAATTAGCCATTTCGAGGGTTCACCATTTTTACAATAATTTGACTTCTAGAGCTCGGTGCTTGG
>MU743414.1:11635-97755 GCA_026770625.1 Nicotiana glauca
AAATATATATATATATATATATATATATATATATAATGCCTGGTTCTAAAGCACCAGATACCATATTCATGAGTGTAAAAGATTCAATTTTGCAGAAAGTAAATCAAGAAAGAGAGGCACATACACTGTCTTTGAAGCCCCTTTACCAAGAATTTCATTGTACTGATTTCAGAAAACAAAAATGAAGCAAATGGAAATTCAATATAATGGAAAAAAGAGAATAAAATAAACTATGAAAAGGGGCTCAAATGCAACAAATTTAGAATAGGAATGGAAACAAGAACATACCCTTCCATATCTTCCAGTAGGATCAACTTCAACAAAGTCAGAATCATCTGATTCAAAGTCAATGACACCATTCATTCCTTGTATTTTTATTTTTTTTGGTATTAGGATAATCTGCTCAGTCTATCTTGTTTCTTTGTTACCTATGAATTATGGGGAGGAGAGTGGAGAGAGAAAAAGGGAGATGAATTGGCAGTCAATCAAGATTAATACTAGAAGAAAATCTGGGGACTATGTTGTTGTGGTAAAAAGTTACACTTATCTTATTTGTTTAAAAATAAAAAATGAAAAAAAGGGAGAGGCATAGGTTAGTCCATTGAAAAGACAAAAGCCTTTTAATTTTAATATTATTTGTGTAACAACTCATAGACAGCCAACATGGCAAAGATTTCTCAAGGCTATGAAGTGAATGAAAGAGGCATATCATGACAAAGCGCCTTTATTTTAAGCCTGCTTTTCTTTCTATATATCATCACGAGCTGTAAATCCACACCCCCCCCCGCCCTTTGGCCTATGCACCCACCTTGTCCCCTTTGCTCTTCTTCCGTACACTATATGTTTTTTCTTCTTCAACAAACTTTTACTTACACGCTTGCATTTTTAGGTTATTTTAATTTAATAGGTTTTTGTGGTTTGACTCTTCCCTAGATCCTGCATAGGGGTGGTAAACGGGTGGCTCAAGCCGGGTCAGATATGAACGGATCGAAAACGGGTAATTCAAAAACTGATAAATTATCCGGCTTGACTCATATTTGAGAGAGATAAAAAACGGATTATCCGACGAAAAATATGGATATCCATATTATCCATGGTTTTTTGAATATGATCACTTATGAGAGAATTACTAGTCTCTCAAACTTGAGGAACCCTCAATTTTAGGCTTTATAAATGTAAAAATTAAATAAATTAGTTATCCATTGGTTATCTATTTGATTAACCATTTTTTAGTGGATAATATGGTTCTTATCCATATTCGACTCGTTTTCAAAAAAATTATTATTTAATCTATTTTTCAATAGATAATATGGGTGGATAACTGTTTTCTTTTAATCATTTTACCACATATAACCTTGTGCATAGCAGAAATTTAGTGCACTATTGTTAAGGGAGGAAGAACTTGTTATCAGTCTTTTTATTAGGATTACACAGCTTGACATTATAAAATAAGGACCTTAGGATGTATTTTTGGTAAAAAGGAAAATGACTTTCATAATGATATTTATCGTGAGAAAGTTATTTTATAATATTTGATGTGACGAAAAAGTCATTTTCCATAGGAGAAAAAAAAATGACTTTTTTTCCTTATGCACAGAAGTTATTTTCCTTCTAGCTATCTTAACTTTTAGTTTCATATTTCTTGGTTCAACTAACATTTAGACACATGCTAACATGTGTTAGAGAGATATACTCCTCCTTCTCTCTAGAAGTCTTCTTCTACTTACCATCTCCTTTCCTTGTGTCTAAAGCTCAGCCTCCCATTTTCTAAGTTTTCCAAACCCCTTCCCCCTTGACTAAAAATGAACACGGATGAAAGAAGCTCCGTGTATCAAAATGGCATGGCCATGAACAACTCTGTAAATGTGACCTCTTCACAACCTACACCAAACGAGGAAGTACCCACAAGGATTAATAGGGTTTCACTCATCTCAAACCCTAATCCTACTGACATGGAAATATGCAAAGAAACTCAACTGGAAAAAACTGAACTAAAAGCTAACGTCCTAACTAACCCGCGTAAGAGGATGTCCTTCCTAGACACATTAGTAGCGGGTAAAGAAGCTAAAAACGATCCTGAAGGAAGCCAAGTTACAATCCAAACAAACTTGGTCGCCTATGTATATGAAGATGAAACAAACAACTATCCAAACGCGGAACTTTTCATACCTATTACCTCATCGGACAAGGATCGTATCTATAAGAACTGGTCAAACACTCTTATCATCAAAATATTTGGAAGGAGAACAGGCTATCAATTTCTCCAAAACAAACTTCACGCTATATGGAAACCAACTGAATACCTGTCTCTCATAGACTTGGGATGCGACTATTACCTAATAAAATTTACGAAAGAGGAAAATTATAACAAAGCCCTTCATGAAGGCCCATGGTTCATAGGGAACCAATTTCTTACGGTAAGAAAATGGGAGCCTAGGTTCGTAGCATCCAAAGCTGTACTAACTTACTCAGCTATATGGGCAAGGCTTCCGGAGCTACCCACGGAATTCTACGACTACGAGATCCTTCAAAAAATTGGACAGAAGTTGGGACAGCTAATACGCATTGACGCAAGCACAAAATCCGCTTCAAGAGGTAAGTATGCTCATCTTTGTGTTATGGTACCTATTGAAAACCCCCTCAAAACCTTCATTGTGATTGGTAAGCACATTCAACAAATCAGTTATGAAGGCTTCAACCTCTTGTGCACGAACTGTGGTAGACTTGGCCATAATGTAAAAACCTGCCCTCACCAATTGCCAAAACCAGTAGAGGTTCTGGAAATGAGTCCTTCAACCTCCATGGCCAAGCCTCACACGATAGATACCCTAACCCAGGAAGTTAACCAGTGGACAATAGTCACACACCAAAGGAAAAACAAAAAAATAGTACATAACACCCCCAGAAACGATCTGGACACAAACAGGACAATATCTTACCCTAAGAACAACACTAGTAACCAAAAATGGCAAACAAAAGAAGGACAAAAGCAATCAAATACTTTGGATGAGAGTAAGAACCCGATGGACAATAGAATGGAGGCTGCCAACGGGATTACCTCGTCTACTGCCCAAGCCCAAAAAGGAAAAGATATAGAAACCAAGGAACCAACACATCAACATCTCATAAATGATACCATTCCTTGCCTTTATCCAAAGGGTCTTGATAACTCAATCATAGGAGCCATTAACTACACTAATAACTTACAAAGCCCCTTGGGCAATAACTCTTTTATGCCTTTAACCCCCACAGCCTACCCTCTAGTCCCCTCACCTATTCCAACGGATGGAAAATCCAAGTTACAAGGAATGGAAATTGACTCTAAGAAACCTACTGAAGATCCTATACCGGCCTCAATTCAAAACCTAAGCAAATCACACACTATACTACCCACACCACCTACAAATGAACCCCTAACCCCTCATCATATACATAGTACAAATCAAACCTCAATTAGGTCAACATCAAGTCACAACACCATTAATGCACAAGACCCTTTAACCTCTAGAATAGATAATAATCTAGACCCTAACATTGACCCTCACTCAAATATTAAGACCAAATACTCTTCTCTTTCAAATATTAGTGATCTCAAAGCTTCAGCAAAACAAAGCTTAAGTAAAGATAACATCCAAAATGCCAAGGCTACCCCTCAACCAAAATAGAAGGAACAACCGGACAAGGAGGTTCGTTTGGACGAGGCCTTAATCCCCACCCCAACACCAAACCCCATTGATATTCACCACCAGGCCATTACAACCAAGTTATGCTCCCCAATCTTGGTTGGAATGGGGCCTAATGGGACATGCACTCAACATCAATCTCCAACTAAAAGGGAGGGACCTCATAATTCAAATAGGAGACCCCTCATACTTGGCACAAATTGTGGCGGAAGGAATGCAACTAGGAATGAGCAATGTGACGCTACGCCCATGGATGAGCTCCCAGCAACCCATGCACATGAATTTGGGCCCTCACCCGTCCCCTTGGAGCCCCCATGCAGGTTACCAGAACCCTTTTCCCCCATGCAGAACCCAAACCTCCCACTGTATCCTACCCATGCAAACATTCAAGCCCCAACTCCTAACTTCTTTCCTGCCCAAAACCAGCAGCCATCTCAACCCAACACCAATCCTCACACGTCCTCCCTGGCTAGGATAACTCCCCAACGTTTGAACCAAACTCACAATGCAATTCCTCTCTCAACTCACCAAGAACGGAACCAAACCCAAACAGTACACACGACCCCATTGAATCAGAATCAAAATGTGATGGAAGAGGAGGAAGAAGAGGAAGGAATTCCAACAGAAAGAATAGTGGAACACGGAGTGTTAAGATACCCAAAAACAATGGCGTTCCAAGCAAGAAGAGAAAAAAGATTCATCTTAAGTTGCCCAGTGGATTTGAGGAAATGCTCCATCTCTATAAGGAAGGTGAACCCACCGAGCATCTACCAACATGCAGTGGTGTTAGTACCAACAATGTTTATTCACTATTGGACACAACAGGAAATGATGAGGAACAACAACAACTCATCAAGTAGCCAGGATGGGGGTGTACCAACTAGAAATATTAGCATGAATATGATTATTTGGAACTGTCGTGGAGCACACAGTGCTGATTTTAGAAGGGCATTTACAGCAATGCTAGATTATCATCGTCCTAGTCTAGTAGCTTTGCTGGAAACAAAAATAGAGGACCACCACGATTTGGTTCATGAGTTCGGTTACACAAGTATAATTCAAATGCCAGCAAATGGGAACTCGGGAGGTATTGTGCTAATGTGGAACAATGGAGATACGATGGTGGATCAAATTGGTGGTACGGATCAAGAGATACACGCCATGGTAAAGGTACGAAAATCTTCAAAAAAATAGCTATGATCTATTATTTATGCTAGTAATCTTTTGAAAGAACGATTAATTCTCTGGGAAAACTTAGAAATAATTGCTAAAAACTTTAAGGGCTCATGGTTAGTAGCGGGAGATTTTAATGAAGTTACTTGTGCCACGGAAAAACTAGGTGGTCTCCCTATTAATTATAACAGAATTTCAAAGTTTCTGGATTGTTTGAATAACTGCGGACTTGTAGACCTAGGGTACAAAGGGTCTAGATTTACTTGGACTAATAAGAGAAAAAACTGTAAAAATGTTATCATGGAAAGACTTGACAGGTGTATTGCAAACACTGATTGGATAGAGCTATTCCCAGATGCTAATGTAAAACATTTAGCTATGAGCCATTCAGACCACTGTCCAATCAAGATAGAATTCTTTAAAAAGTTCTCTAACAATAATAATATATTTAGGTTAGAGACTATGTGGCTGTCACATCCCATGTTCAGAGCTTTAGTTGAAAACTCTTGGTCGGACCAACCAAATATTACTAAAGCTGTAGAAAATTTTTGTCAAAATGCCTTAGACTGGAATAAGACTACATTTGGAAATATTTTTAAAAAGAAAAGTAATATATTAGCTAGACTAAATGGAATCCAAAACTCCCAAAACTAACCCCATAGCCAATTCCTAATAAACCTGGAAAATGATCTCCTTCAGGAGTATAATACTATACTCAGGCAAGAGGAGGAATTTTGGAAGCTCAAATCCAAGATCCAATGGATCCAAGATGGTGATGCGAACACAAAATTCTTTCACATCACTACCATGCAAAGAAGGAGGAAAAATAGAATAATATGCTTAAGAGATGAAGCAGGTAATTGGATCCAAGAACAAAAAGCCATCAAGGCCCACATTACAAATTACTACAAAAATCTCTACTCCACTGATCTCAAGCAATCTACTCTTAATAATACCCATCTCTCTTACTACTCCGTTATTAAGGATCAGGACCACTTTTTCCTTAGTAGCACCCCCTCTTCAGTTGAAATTAGGAGGGCTCTAGACTCTTTTCAACCTTATAAATCTCCGGGACCGGATGGACTACACCCGGTTTTCTATCAAAAATATTGGAAAGAGACTAATAAACTCCTCATAAAATTTTGCCAGGACTCCTTCTCAGAAAAAAAAAATGCTCACAAGTATGAAATAATTCACTAGTTTGTCTAATCCCTAAAAGTGATATTGCTGAAACAATTAGACAATATAGACCCATAAGCCTTTGCAATACGGCCTATAAAGTCATTACAAAGATTATTGTAAACCGCATTAAAACCTTCCCGCCGAAGCTCATTCATCCTACCCAGACTAGTTTCATTAAAGGGAGAAGGGCTGCAGATAATACACTTATTATAAATGAGGCACTCCACCATTTCAAAAACTCAAAAGGGAAGAAGGCAAAAATGATGATCAAGATAGACTTGGAAAAGGCTTTTGATAAAATAGAATGGTCTTTTGTTAGATTCTCCCTAATCTCCCTAAACTTCCCTTCGGGCCTCATTAAACTCATTATGTCCTGCATCTCCACCACCTCAACTGCTATTCTTATCAATGGATCTAGAACGGATTTCTTTGAACCATCTAGGGGTATTAGACAGGGGGATCCCCTATCCCTATACATCTTCATCATATTTATGGAAATGTTCTCTAGGTTAATTGACCATGAAATAGACTGCTGTCGATGGACCTCCATAAAAGTTAGTCCCAAAGGTCCGGAAGTGTCACATCTCTTCTTCGCTGATGATCTCGTTCTTCTAGCTGAAGCCAACCAAAAAAGCTATAGCTCTATTATAGACACTATCAATAAGTTTTGCAACACTTCGGGCCAATCTATCAACTTTGACAAGTCTAAAATAGTCTTTTCTAAGAATACCCCTACTGACCAAAAGGACCTCATAAGCAGATGTCTTTCAATGAAGTACACTGATAATTTTAGAAAATACCTAGGCTTCCCGATGCTGAACGCTAATCCCACAAAAAAGGACTTCCAGTGTATCCTAGATAAACTAAACAATAGATTAACAGGCTGGAAAATAAAATTCCTAAGCTTGGCAGGTAGGACAACCCTCATAAAAGCCACCCTAGCTGCAATTTCAAATCATGTCATACAAATTTATGACCTTTCCAAAATAATTCTCAACAAGATAGACTCAATTCAGAGAAATTTCCTATGGGGTAGCACTGAGGAAAAGAAAAAATGTCACCTCGTTAGATGGAGTATAGTTACAAAGCCAAAAAATTAAGGGGGATTGGGAATCCCTAACTACCATTTGAAAAATTCCTCCTTCAATATAACACTAGTGTGGAGGTACAGGAAGGAGAAAGAATGCTTATGGGCTAAAATTATCTTCGGTAAATACGACCATAGGAAGAGCTTGAATTTAGGTTCCCATACCTGGAAAGTTATAAAAAAGGAAAATAAAATTTGTAAAAATAACATTAAATGGTTAATTGGATATGGGAAAACCATAAATCTCTAGCAAGACAAATAGATTTACCAAGCAGGAAATCTCAGGGAATCTATTCAAGGCCCTATCCAAACGGGGGAATCTGACAAAAAACTATCGTGTCTCATTAAAAATGGAAGCTTTGACTTGAGGGAACTATCCTTTGAACTACCCCCGGACATTGTGTCAAAAATTAATTGCACATACATAAAACAAACGGGCTCCTTTGGAGACTCCTACACTTGGAATTCCGCAAACCACAATGTCTTCTCTATCAAAGCGGCATATGAAGTTGTCTCAGAGCACACAAGCAACCCCAAAAACTTAGCCTGGATTTGGAAAATTAACTCCCCAAATAAACTGAAATTCTTTCTTTGGACTATCTTTTGGGATAGGCTACCCACGAAGGAGCTGCTAAAAAAGACAGGGATTTGCCTTGAAGACACTTGTACTATTTGTAAAAAAGAAACGGAAAACATATAGCATATCTTCTTCCGGTGTAACTACTCTAGGCAAATATGGCACCAAATCAAAACCAATCACCCCTTTGCCCAAAATCCTAAAGGAATAGACATACTCCAAGAATGGTTAAAGAAAAAACTCCTGTCAAGAGAGCCATTTGACAACTTACTTAGTTGGGGGGTTTTTCTTCCTTTCCTCCTATGGCACATATGGAACTTTAGGAATGGGACTCTATTCCGAAAGAATATAGCACCCATCAACAAATAAGGCCATTGAATTCCTCTATATGGCAAAAAATAACTGCTTAAACCTCATTAAAAAAGTCATTTATGTAAAATGGGAACCTCCGGACTCAAATTTCTTTAAGCTCAATATAGATGGAGCCTGTGCGGGAAACCCAGGAGTGGGAGGAATAGGCGGTGTGTTTAGAGACAATGAGGGGAATTGGATCCTAGGCTTCAATATGGGCTATAAGTACGCTACCAATATCTACATGGAGATCTTAGCCCTACTCCATGGAATCAAGCTAGCAATAACAAAGAAGCTCTTTCCTTTAGTAATAGAGACGGACTGCTTGGAACTATTAAACCACTTAGAATCTAACAATGGTCTCTACCAAAACTTAATTGATGATTGCAGGTACCTATTATGGATGGCGCATGACCCTTAACTGAATCACATCTTTAGAGAGGCTAATGGAGTAGCGGACCTGTTAGCTAAAAATGGTTGCAGCCTGAACACCTTTTGTACTTTGCAAATCTTTGTTGTTCCGCCTGTCTTTACTTTTCATGCTTTAAAAAGAGACAGTTTAGGCACTATGTGGCCTAGACTGAGTTCTTGTTGTAATAACTCTTAGTTTTTGTTGAATAAATCTTTGATTACCAAAAAAAACTAACATTTAGACATTATTAATATCTTGTAATGAATAGTTCCATCTAAACATCTAAATTACATGTTGAAATCATTATAAATCTTTAATATATATTTTTCTAGCAAAAATTCACTCACTCGCAACAGACTAGAACATATTTTCTAGAAAAATAACACATACTTATCTCTCTCTCTCCACTGATACATTTGCAGTAAAATTTTAGGTTACAAGTCCTCAGCACATATTACAACCATAAATGTCCGAATAAGGAGAGGGAAGACCAATTGTTGGCCCAAATACGGATGAAGTTTTAAAGACTGATAAAAGAACTCAGACGTGGACCGGGTTTATCTGGTGAATCACAATCATGATCAATCCAAACATGTGAGATTCATATGAAGGAGATAAATCTAACTTATCAGAAGTAATATCTCCTGACCTGATCGAAAAGGTTGCACATTGGATAAAGAGAGAAAGACTCATTACATGAAGAGAACACAGTTTAGGAAGAGGATAGTGTTAGAGTATGAGATCAACTAGAACTCTTCTACGATATAAGAGTAGCATCTGTATCCCAGTCAATCTCTAATTACTAACGCACTAAACATCAGTGTTGTTCTCTTTTACAGGTAATGCACATAAGCAGAAGTTAAACTTAAATTGAGAGCAAAAGAGCAAGGTGATTTTGCAAGCAATTTATGTGTGATTCAAGCGTGCAATCCTAAAGCTACTTGAACAAGATAGAAGAACAAGTTCCAAGTGTCTATCTTTTATTTTAGTTCAATTGTAGTAGGTGATTTTACATTGTACCTTTCAACTTTTGTAGAAGCAATTGTATTAGGTACCTAGAGTTTTCAAGTTAGAGTTAACTTGAAGTTGTCGCAACAGTTGAGGTTGTGTGCCACAACGAAATTAGAGTTAATCCTAGGTTTACAAAAGAGTTTTTGTAAATGCAGTTTTTGGCTTAGTGATTTTAGTGAAAGTTTGAAAAAATCCTACTGAGTAGTAGATCGTGGTTTTTTTCACCTTTTGAGCTGGGTATTTTCCACGTAAAAATACTTGTGTTCTTTACTTTCTACATTTATTATTCTGCAACAGTAGTAGTTGAAACACATAGAAGAATCGGGTCCTTCTATAATTTAGTTAAGCGAAAAATTGGTCACCACACAAATCACTTCCCCCCCTCCCCCCTCTTGTATGGTGTTGAAATATAAAATATCACCAATATTTTGCCTTTATATTGATAATACATATTTAATTTCTAAAGGTGCATTTCTTTGAATTGACTAGAAACTTCACTTGGGAGTAGAGGTGTTCATAAAAATTCGAAGAACCGAACCAAACAAAAACCAAACTAAACTGATAAAAAAATTGATACTTTTTCGTTTGGTTTGTTTTTGGTTTTGAATTTTAAAAATCGATCAAATTTGGTTTGGTTTTGGTTTTAATCATAAAAAACCCAAACCAAACCTACTATAGGAGTAGCTATTTCAAATTTATTATTACACCTATATGTGTGTGCGAATATATATATATATTATACAAAGTTTCAAAAATTTAATTGTAAATGTTAATAGTTTGCATTTTTAGTATAGTTTTTTACATTTACATTCTAGTTTGATTGGTAGTTTTCTTTTGTTAAGGGTAAGAATCCATTTCATGTTAAAAATAATATATTTTTAATCGAGTCATTAATTATTCATCACTATTTGATTCAATGATTATCAGCATATCTTGGTAAATAAGAGATTTCTCAAAGGGCAATTGATTTGATAGTGTTACGTTGAAAATGTGGTCGCCGGAATATGTGTTTGGTAGTATATGTCTTATATTTAAGAAAAAACCGACAAATAACCGAAAATCCGACAAAACCCGATATAAACCGAATAAAAAAAAACGATTTAATTGGTTTGGTTTAGTTTTAATATTTGAAAAACCAACTTACTTGGTTTGATTTCTTTTAAGGGAAAAGTCGATCCAAACCGAACCATGAACACCCCTACTTGGGTGTGTTTTTGTGAAAACAAAAAGGTACAAAAATTTATTCTTTGTGAATTTTATATCCTAATATATAAACGTATGTATGCTTTCTGTTGTTGTGAATAATAACATCATTAAAATCCTTTATAACATTTTTAAAAAAATAATTCATGTAGCTCTGGTATGTATTAAAAGTAATTCATTCACTTTTATATATCTTGCCTAATAAAACTCAATTATATAATGAAAAGAATACATTTTGCTGTGTGGATATGTCCAAGGGCAGTAGGGCAATTTGCGTCCACAGGCACTGACAATCTTGCAACAGCTTGCAAAACAGGGACCAAACAAGTGGAGTATATTATATTTAATATATACAACTTTTGATTTATTTATTTATTTCGTTTTTTATTTCTACAAGTGTGTATGTGTGTGTAGGGTATAAGTACCCCTTGTACTCCTGTGGAATAAAGGAAGATAAAGTGCGTCATGAATATTTCTTGATTGGAAGACATGGTTCATTCACTCCTTGGTCAGATTGTGAGTTGTCACTAGTGATGTTTTATCCCTAATCGGATAACTAGTACTACCAATATCTAAAAGATATAGGATTAATGAATATTTAAATATAAGCACATTACAAATTCTTTTTTATTTTATTTTATGTAATTGTAGTTCACTTTTCGGGAATTAAATTAAACAAAAGTGATTTATGGCCCATAGTTTCAAACATTGGAGCTTATATTTTATTATGTCCTTTTTACTATCAGTTCGTGCAAGTCTGCAAGACACCGAAATTGTCACAAGTCAGCACCGGCACATAATCAGCAGACATTGCAAAACACCAATGACCATGCCCGTCGCAACTGCACCGTTTATTTTTAGTAAAATACATAAAGACGCCATTAAATATGTCTAGAAAATAAGTTTGAACACTAAAATTAAATGAATGACTTTTTATCCTCTTAAACACATTATGAGTGAATATCATTCCACCTTCCATGACACCAAACCAGTTAAAGAGTAACGAGCGTGAGCCACGCTCCTTATGGTGATATCACGTCATTGATGAAGTTTCCCATTTTAATGACCTACTCCATCACTAATAAATCCACCCGATTAAAATACCCGGCCCACTTTATTAAAATTTTACCCTTATTTTCTAACACCGACCTCATTTCTTTCTAAACACAATGAGAAATGGTCTGATGAACTCAAAATCTATTATAGATTTTGCCCCAAATCTCATCGATTAAAGTATAGATAATGAAGAGTATTGACTTCTCTTGTAGGATCATCATCTTCCATGCAAAGCCTAATCAAATTAGTTGACCGCATTATGTGCAAAATAAAAAATCAGAAAAAATCCCTCAAATAAGAAGAAATTCGAATCACTCGAAGTAAGCCTTAAAATTAGATGAACCAAAAGATTATTTTCATGATCTGGATTTTTCACTCTCGGGAATCGTGATGGCGCCTACTAGTGAATGCTAGGCCAGCTAATTGTCCCATTCACTTAACTTTTTCGTTTTTAATCCTTTAACAATGATGAGTGAACATCACATAAACAACGGAAATAAATAAGCGGAAGACTGAAATATAATACTTTCATAATGATACAAATGCCAAACCATAACATACACTAGTCAGAACGAGTGTCACAATATCACAAATTGTCTAGGAATACTACAAATAAAGGCTCGAAAGAGTTAATACAACGCTGCCTCTTGAATACATGAAAGAAACAGAATGAAAAGATAGAAGGACACGTTAAGGCCTGTGGACGCCTGCAGGATTACCTCGGGTCTCCAAGTGGATTAAAAGTAACAACCCAATGCTAAGGTCCATATGCTCCAGTACCAGGATCTGCACAAAAGAGTGTAGAGTGTAGTATCAGCACAACCGACCCCATGTGCTGGTAAGTGTCTAGCCTAACCTCGGCGAAGTAGTGACGAGGCTAGGACCAGACTACCAAATAAACCTATATAGTTAAATCATATACAACAAAAATAAAGGCAAAACTGTACAATTAAAGATAGGAAGGGGATATCATGCTGCGGGGAAACAACAAGTAACAACTAAAAACAACACTTAAATATAAAGAATGCCATAACTCAATTATCAGTAACAGCCAGGGAATCAAAGACAAGTGAATGGCATCACCCTTCGTGCTTTTACCCTCATCCTCACCATAAAATTAATATAAATGGCACGGTATCACCCTTCGTACTTTTACCTCACATAATCACTCATATGAAGGTACGGAATTGTACATCGTGCGGCACGACGTCACCCTTCGTGCATTAATATACTCTTACAAATATCATGCACGGCATCACCCTTCGTGCTTTAACACTCTTCCTCACTCAAACAACAATCACAAGCAATAAGGGCAAGAAAATAAATAAAATCACAATAAAATCCCGGCAAGGGAACAATAGTACAATAACCATATCCCGACAAGGGAACAATACCAAAAGCAATAACATCACGGAAAAAGAGATAATATTAAAAGCAACAACATCCCAGCAAGGGAAACAATATCATAATCCTCTTCTCTTTTTCACATTTACTTCACAACTCGATTCACAACATGAGACAATGCTCTATAATCTTCAATTGCCAACAATAATTTCACAAGTCATTTCACCACTTGAGCCAACACTCTTCAATGTTCAATTATCAAAATTACTTCTACAAACCTTGTTCAACAATAAAAATATCACATAAAGCATGAACAATACAAAATAGAGTCATATTAGTTATAACATAAGACTTACGGGCATGCTTGATGTCACACCTCCTTTTTCACTACACCCCGTGAAAGGTATAAAGGAGTTTTTTTCAATTTAAGTGACAATCGAAACAGGATTTATTATAAGATTCAGAGTCGCCACTTGGAAGATTTATGGTGTCCCAAGTCACCGGTTGAATACCGAATCGAGGAAAAGATTGACTCTGTTTAACAGCCGGCGAATCAGAAATCCGAGTAAGGAATTCTGTTAACCCGGGAGAAGGTGTTAGGCATTCCCGGGTTTCGTGGTTCTAGGACGGTCGCTCAACTGTCATATTCGGTTTATTTATCTGATTTTAATACATTTTGAACCTATGTGCAAATTTTAGCTTTTAACCGCTTTTATTTAATTTTTAAAGAATGTTGAACGTCGTTTAAAACATGTCTTTGGATTGCGTCACATGAAATGCACCCGCAATCCTAAACATATTTTATTCAACGTTTTGGGATTTGAATTTGGGTCACATGAAATGCACACCCGAGTTTAAGAAGGTAAAATTATTAAATGACGCGCCTAAAAGTAACTAACACGTTATTAAATTTGTGAGGGCCATAGAAATTAGCTAAATGGCACACCTCTAGTTCTAAATATTTTAAAGGAATAATTAAAGAGGGCCACGCAATTTGTCATTTTTTTTGGTGCGGTGCACCTCAATTTATTTTAAAAGGACGTCCTAAAGATGAACTACTATTAATTATTAAGATTCATCTTTATTCTGAAAACTTAACTTGTTAACATTGTGAATTAACCAACATCCGGATATTCAAGAAAATTCGGACCCCGAGCTCAAGTCCAAACTCGAACAAGGACGATCCCCATTATTGAAGAAACCCTTAGTTCGAGCCTGCTACTTAACTCGAAAAGCCTAAAACCTACTATTTAATTATTAATGGACCAGTTACTATTGCAATTGATGAGCTCAACGGAGCTCAATCCACACGGGACGCGTACATGACAGAGGCCGTCCAACAAGTATTGATACTGAGCTTGAGACAGGTCCAAATCGAGCAAAAGCACCCCAAGATTGAACACCAATTTTTCGATTCTTTCTATTAAACAAAAAGGGATATAACTGCCTATAACTTGAATTTTACGGAAAATTACTCCCACGCAGAAACATGTAATATGAATTATACTAGAAAAGTGAACAAAATATTAAAGATGGCATTCAATTACACTACACAGGAATTCCAAACTAACAAATCATATTAGCCATTGCATTGTACTGGGAAAACTCAAAACAGACGACATAGTCAACTTAAGTATAAAATAAAGCAGGATATATTAATACTAAATCTACACACACCTAATTAAATAAAGAAATTAAATCTGGAAAACTTTATATTACTACCAATGTGCCGAAAAGATCCCACTCTTAATCATCCTTACCATTTCAAACAACTAATAGAATAAGACAAAGCTGGACTTCAATTTCTCAACACATGCTTGAACTTTACTACAATAGCGTTGTGATTAACAAATATTCTAACAAACATGACAATAAAACCTAAGAATCTAAACAAATATGAATCAATACACACTACATGATAACCCTATAAAAATATCAATACAAACTCCAAACATACTGAGAAAGGAAAAGATAACATCATAATCTTCATTTCCTTCAAAAACACAACACGAGCCGTGGATTACATACTTAAAGTCAAAGATGTGTACCTGGAAATGAAAAGGAAAAGAAAGTGAGGTTTAGCAAAAACAATGGCAAGGACCAGCAACAATACAGCTAACCAAACCCAGCTTCCAGACCAAAAGATCACACAAATAACCCCAGAAAATGATAAACACTCGAGCAAAACAACTAAACTTTTAAATAAACCTCTTTTATCAATCAGTTCAACTCATTTCTCACTTTAACGAAGGCTAAAATCAGTGAAGAATCAATGGAACAATACAACTCTTTTTTTTCTTTTGTATTTTTGCTTTCTAAATGTGGTATACTTTCAGCTCTTTTTAATTCTCCAAATCTGATTTCTCCAAACTTCTGAATGTAAAAAAAAACCTTCCCCCAATAAGGTGAAAAAGGGGTCTTTATATAGGCAGCCCCATCCCAAACAAGCGTTTCCCATTTTACCCCTATCCCACCCAATTACTTTTACCCTTCTAACCCTCAAAGGAATCTGAAAATCCAATCTCCAACAAACTCACATTCTTCCATCTTCTAGAGGCTCCCATCCTAACAGAATTGATTTCCTCTTAATATGAAGTCCCTAAATTACCCTGACAAACAGAACTAATAAAGCAAAACAACACTTATTCGGATCAAGATGGAATTCTTCAATGAAATACAAAAACTGATGACAATTAACACAAACATCATACACACAGTATTCCCAATATTACTTATACTAACATGCAAAGGGAAATTTAATTACATACTTGTCGTAATTAAACTTAAATTATAATTGAAATAGCTCTGGACCTAAACTAATTGACTTGAGAACACACGAAGACTGAAATCTATGCAATTGACTTAATCAGGACGAGCATGATGTTAGTTCGAGACTCAGAAAAGAAAAGAAAAAAAAAGATGAGGAGGAGGGTGAATCAATTAACCAAGAGTAAACAGGATAAAGAAAATCTTACCTAATTGCAACGACCTCAGACAGAACCCAGCCACCCTCGAAATAGAAACCCCCAAAAATCCATTCAGGCTTTTGGCTTCAGGAACCCTATATTTGAAATTCGACCGATTTTGGAGGCCTTTGAGAGGGTTTGAGGGTAAATGTTGGATGGGGGACAGAGAGATGACATGGTGTGATTTTGGAGTGATTCGGCAGTGGCGCCGCCACCGGAGAACTTGTGGCGGCTCTAGGGTTCATAGTTTCAAATCTAGATTCGAGGGATTTGGGAAGGTTTTGAGGAAAACTAATGATATATTTGGGTTGAGGAGGTCGAGGCGGGCCTACGGCATCAATTTCATGGTAGGGCATTCGGACATATATATATCAAACGCTCCCCAGTTAAGAGCCGTTGGATTAAACTACCTCGACGGTCCAGATTTGAAGTTGATTAAACATGGTCGTTTTGACTTAGTAGGGAGCCAGACCGGGTGGGAGGTATTTGGGCCTAGTCTGTTGGTCCGTTTGGGCTGGTGGCTTAATTCAAAAATGGCCCAGTTTCTCTTCTTTTTCATTTTATTTCCTTTTCCCTTTTTTTTTCAACCTCTTTTTAATTCTTTTTTCTTGTTGATTTAAAACTAAAATACATCTAAATTTATTCCTAAAATTCAATTAACCCTAAAACTAATTAAACACCTATGATAATTATCACAAAATAAATTTAAAAAGACACACTACTCAAAATCAAGATCAGAAATTAAAAATGCAACTTAAACATATATTTTTTGATTTTTTATTTTATGAAACAATTAATTTCTAATTAATCCTAAAAATGTAACATTAAAACCCTAAATGCAGATGCCAAACATTTTTTGTATTTTTTACGAATTAAAATGTACAAACAAAATGCCAACAATTAACATAAAATGCCACAAAAATTCACGAAATTACAAATAATAAAAAGAAATTATTTTATTTGAAATTATGGGAGTAATTTATATAGGGAAAAAATCACGTGCTCACAACTGCCCTTCTTTGCTCGGAAACACGAAGAGTTTTCGTGCAAAGATAAATGAGCAAATACGAGCAATTTTTGCCCGTTTGAATACTCCGTGTGAAGCATTTTTGAAATATTTTACCGTACCCTGCTTCTGAGGCTGTCTACATATCATTGGCTAAAAAGGAATCAGGTCAGTGTTATTCGAAAAGGTCTGGTAGCTGGGACTACCGAAGCTGTGGTTTCACTGTTGCTGCTGGTGCTGCTACTGCTTACTGAACCCCCTTATTATACAGTGTCAAAATAAAAAGAAGCTAGACTGAGCTATGATCTATGAATTACAAAAGTCCTATCTATGTCTTCAAACTTGATCTTGTGGTTCTTGTTGTCTCATTAACTTGTGTTCCCCCGGTGGAATTCTTTTGTTATTGCCTTGAACTGTGATGTGAGATGCCTTGCCATTTCACTGAGTGATGCTTGACTGCTGAAACTTGAAATGTATGCCTATGTTCTCCAGGCGGGCTCCTGACTGCTAAAACTTGAAATATATGCCTCTGTTCTCCAGATAGGCTCCTGACGGCTAAAACTTGAAATATATGCCTCTGTTATCCAAGCGGGCTTCTGACTGCTAAAACTTGAAATATATGCCTCTATTCTCTAGGCGGGCTCCTGACTACTAAAACTTAAAATATATGCCACTGTTCTCCAGGCGGGCTCCTGACTGCTAAAACTTGAAATATATGCCTTTGTTCTCTAGGCGGGCTCCTGATTGCTAAAACTTGAAATAAATCCCTATGTTCTCCAGGCGGGCTCCTGATTGCTAAAACTTGAAATAAATGCCTCTGTTCTCCAGGCAAGCTCCTGATTGCTAAAACTTGAAATAAATGCCTCTGTTCTCCAGGCGGGCTCCTGATTGCTAAAACTTGAAATAAATGGCTATGTTCTCCAAGAGGGCTCCTGATTGCTAAAACTTGAAATAAATGCCTCTGTTCTCCAAAAGGGCTCCTGATTGTTAAAACTTAAAATAAATACCTCTGTTCTCCAGGCGGGCTCCTGATTGCTAAAACTTAAAATAAATGCCTCTGTTCTCCAGGCGGACTCTTAATTTCAACAAAAATAGATAAACAAAGAAGAATTTTCTGCCCCAGTTTGGTGGCTGGGCGCATCATGTTACCAAATAGTACTAGAAATTGAAAGCTAAAATCCTGAATTGTACTTCCCTTGTTGTCAAGGTGGGCGCCTGACTGCTGAACTTAAAATGTATTCCCTTGTTCTCGAGTTGGGCATCTGATTTCAACAAAAATAGACAAAACAAAGAAAGGTTTCTGCCCCAGTTTGGTGGTTGGGCTTAGACGTAAGTGTTAAACTGAATTATTCTACTATTATAAGAATTTGAAAGCTAAGTCCTATTATCCAGGGAGGTCCTGATAACTCCTAACAATTATGAACCTAAATTATCTCTTCTAAAGGTATTACTCCCACTACATTTGTTATCAAAAAGTCTTAAACTACTCCCTATTATCCAGGAGGGTCCTGACAACTTCTAGTTAAATGACAGTTTTAACCTAAGTTATATCTACTAAAGGTACGGCTTCCACTATATCTTGTTATCTAAACAGACCTTAAAACTACGTCCCATTATCTAGGAGGGTCTTGCAAACTCCTAATTGAATCATATCTTAAGCATGCCAACTTTGAAACCAACTTATCTTCCTTTGGGGTACGTTTATGCTAAATTATGCTACTCATGATTGTTTTAAAATTTAAACTAAGTCCCGTTTTCTAAGAGGGTCCTGAGAGTTTATGGTCAAACCTGTTTTCGTGCTTGCTTTATCCCTAAGGAGGGTTTCTCCGAAACCAACGAAAACTTTCTGCCCCTGTTTTAATCAGAGAAAAATCTTGTCAGTTTAAAAATGGTGGTTAGTTGATGGCATTCTTGCTGAGGACGTCTCCACTGCTGTGTCTTCCTTTGACCTGCTTCCTTGAACTGGCCTTGAACCGATTTGACTTCCTAACCGACTTTCAGAATCCCATGACTTTGATAACCTGAGTGTTCTATCCCATACTATTGTTCTACATTTCTGACCCCTTTATCTGAAACTTTGCCTCTCCCCAGAAAAATATCTGATCAATCCACCGACGAAAATCCCGGTGATCCTTTGTATCTTACTTTGCGTCATGTCATCTTTGGTATGTTCTGGCCCTACTATGCTTTGCAATTTGGGAAACTGGTAGTGTGCCTTGACATCCTTTCTTCTTTGTTTCGAACAAGACCGACATTGAAACATCTTAAAGAACAAACCTAAAAAAAATGAAATGCAATGAACTTGCGAGTTAAGGATAAAGAGAATCTAAAATCGGACGATTTATAAAAAGGAAGGAAAAGAAAAGACTCTTATCTGAGTGGAACAACTGGTACCGTTGATCATGCCATGCATTTTGGGCAAATCGGCCCAATTTGTCCGACCAATTAACCTTTAGTTGCCACGCTTTGTTGCCCCAGAATTCCATAACCTGATTTCCTCAAACAGACCCTAACCTTGTTCATCCTGTAGTGTCCTGAACGGCTTTCACCCATAGACCTATCTCATTTGTCCATCTGAAGACTCACTTTGGCCTTAAGGTGCCCGCAAGGGTTTTCACCAATAAGACTCTCTCATTTTTAATTTCTCTCAACTCACTTCGCCTTATGGTGCCCGTGAGGGTTTTCACCAATAAGACTCTCTCATTTTTTATTTCTCTCAACTCACTTCGCCTTACGGTGCCTATGAGGGTTTTCACCAATAAGACTCTCTCATTTTTTATTTATCTTAACTCACTTTGCCTTACGGTGCACGTGAGGGTTTTCACCAATAAGACTCTCTCATTTTTTATTTCTCTCCTTGGACTAGAGTGTTGTCCCTAACATATCACCTCTTCTTGCTCGACTTGGCATTCCCTGAAGACTGATCAAAAGGTCTTTCTTTGGACTTTAATGTAGGCTTTTGGACGGGATTAGAAAGAAAGGGTATCAAAGGATCAAAAACAATTCGACGTGGGTTCAAAACTACAACTTTCGGAATCAAATCTCTTGCACGACCACAATTTCTGCCCCAGTTTCTTCCTTGAGGATTTTTGGACTTTTATTATGGTGTGACTGAACCTCATAGGGAGGTTGCCTACGTACCCTTTCGGGATCAAGTCAAACGTAGTTCAGGTCATAGAAATTACTTCGTTGTGATTTTTCTTCTCTCCCATTTTCTCTCTTCTCTTTTCCTTTTTCTTTTTATTTTTCTTTTAATTTTTTTCTTTCTTTTTTTCATTTTTCTCCTCTCTCTATTTCACTATTTTCCTTCTCCACTTCTTCACTTATTTTCCACGCTCGTGCTTACGAGTTTTTGTTGCTGATTCCGAAAAAAGGGTATGAAAGAAAATAACTGAGGCTCAACGGGGTAGCAAAAGATAAAGTGTTTAGATAGCAGAACAAAACACCTTCGTCATTCCAATCTTCAAAATATGCCAAATACAAACAAGTAAAATTAGACAAAGGAATCATACATAGTATCTTTTGACTGCATCAGAATTGATAACCATTTCTACACATTTTCCTTCCACATCTGTCAAATATAATGCACCATTGGACAACACTCTAGTTACAACAAATGGCCCTTGCCAGTTTGGGGCGAATTTTCTTTTTGCTTCAGCCTTATGAGGTAAGATACGTCTCAACACCAACTGCCCTACCTCAAACTTCTGCAGACGTACCTTTTTGTTATATGCTCTCGTCATTCTCTGTTGGTACAACTGTCTATGACATATTGCTGCCAATCCCTTTTCATCAATCAAACTTAGTTGCTCCAAGCATGCTTTGGCCCAGTCAGCATCATCAATTTCTGTCTCGGCGATAATTCGAAGGGATGGGATTTCAATTTCCGTGGTTATTACTTCCTTAGTACCGTACACCAGCGAATAAGGAATCGCCCTTACTGAAGTGCGATAGCCCAATATTGCAAAAGGTAACTTCTCATGCCATTGCCTGGACCCTTCCACCATTTTCCGAACTATCTTCTTGATGTTCTTGTTAGCTGCCTCGACTGCTCCATTCGCCTTAGGGCAATACGGGGTGGAATTGCGGTGCATAGTCTTAAACTGCTGACATGTCTCTGCCATCAGATGACTGTAGAGGCTAGCACTATTGTCCGCGATGATTACGTTTGGGATCCCAAACCGACAGATGATATTCAAATGTACAAAATCAACCACTGCCTTCTTGGTCACAGACTTGAAAGTTTTTGCTTCAACCCACTTACTGAAATAATTAATGGCTACCAGAATAAACTTGTGTCCATTTTATGTCACTGGCTTGATTGGCTCGATGACATCCATTCCCCAAGCAACAAAGGGCCACGGTGCCGACATTGTATGCAATTCTGATGGTGGAGAATGAATTAAATCTCCATGCACCTGCCACTGATGATACTTGCGCACGAAACTGATGCAATCCCATTCCGTGGTAAGCCAATAATAACCTGCTCGGAGAATCTTCTTTGCCAATACATACCCACTCATATGCGGTCCACAAACTCCTGTGTGTACTTCGATCATGATAATTGTGGCCTGTTTCGCATCTATGCATCTTAATAAACCAAGATCTGGAGTTCTTTTGGACAATGCTCCTCCATTGAAGAAAAATCCGCTTGCCAAGCGTCGAATCGCTCTCTTTTGATCCCCTTTGGCCTATACTGGATATACTCCCATCTTGAGGTATTCTTTGATATCATGGAACCACGGCTCGCCATCAAGTTCTTCTTCCACCATATTACAATAGGCATGCTGATTGCGGACCTGAATCTGCAAAGGGTCCACATAAGCCTTATCTGGATAATGCAACATTGATGCCAAAGTAGCCAAGGCGTCGGCAACATCATTATGAATCCTGGGAATATTCTTGAACTCTATTGACTGAAACCGTTGACAAAGATCATGCAAACATTACCGGTACGGTATGAGCTTCAAATCTCGTGTCTCATATTCCCCTTGAATCTGGTGCACCAGAAGATCCGAGTCACCTATGACCAAAATTTCCTGGATACCCATGTCTATAGCCAACCTCAAACCCAAAATACACACCTCATATTCGGCCATGTTATTAGTGCAATAGAAACGAAGTTGGGCTGTTACAGGGTAGTGTTGCCCTGTCTCAGAAATATGTACCGCTCCTATCCCGACACCTTTCGTATTGGTAGCCCCATCGAAGAAAAGCTTCTATCCCGACTTCTCGACTTGTTCCAGTTCATCAACATGCATTACCTCTTCATTAGGGAAGTATGTGTTCAAAGGTTCATATTCTTCATCAACTGGATTCTCGGCCAAATTATCAGCCAACGCTTGTGTTTTCATTGCAGTCCGGGTCACACAGACAATGTCGAATTCTGTGAGCAAGATCTTCCACTTTGTGAGCCTCCCTGTGGGCATAGGCTTCTGAAAAATATACTTTAACGGGTCCAACCGAGAGATGAGGTAGGTAGTATATGATGATAAGTAATGTTTCAATTTCTGTGCTACCCAAGTTAAAGCACAACACGTCTTCTCCAGTTGAGTGTACTTCACCTCGTAAGATGTGAACTTCTTTCTGAGGTAATAGATTTCCTGCTCTTTCTTTCCCGTAATGTCATGTTGCCCCAATACACAACCAAAAGAATTATCCAAAACTGTCAGATAAAGAATCAAAGGTCCTCCCAGCTCGGGCGGAACCAACACAGGTGGATTCGCCAGGTACTCCTTAATCTTATCAAATGCTGCCTGACATTCATCAGTACACTTGACCACTGCATTCTTCTTTAGCAGCTTAAAGATGGGCTCACAAGTCATCGTGAGCTGAGCAATGAACCTGTTGATGTAATTCAGCCTTCCAAGCAAACTCATCACCTCTGTTTTGTTCTTTGGCGGCGGCAACTCTTGGATGGCTTTAATCTTTGACAGGTCCAACTCAATACCGTGCCGGCTGACCACGAATCCCAATAGTTTCCCAGACGGGATACCAAATTCACATTTTGCTGGATTAAGCTTGAGATTGTACCTGCGGAGCCTCTGGAAAAACTTACTCAGGTCCTTGACATGGTTACACTACTTCTTTGACTTTATTATCACATCGTCTACATAGACCTCAATCTCCCTATGTATTATGTCATGAAACATGGTAGTCATCGCCCTCATATATGTTTCCCCTGCGTTCTTCAAACCAAAGGGCATAACCCTATAGCAATACGTTTCCCAGGGCATGATGAATGTCGTCTTTCCGCATCTTTCTCGTCCATTAAGATCTGGTGATAGCCCGCATAATAATCCTCAAAATAAACAATCTCATGTTTCGCACAATTATCAATCAATATGTGGATGTTTAGCGGTGAGAAATTGTCTTTTGGGCTTGCCTTATTGATATCATGGTAATCAACGCACGCTCTAGTCTTTCCGTCCTTCTTTGGCACATGCACAACATTGGCTAACCAGTTGGGATACCACGTGACCCGGATGACCTTTGTGTCAAACTGCTTGGCGACCTCTTCTTTGATTTTCACACTCATATCTGTTTTAAATTTCCTTAGCTTCTACTTGACAGGAGGGAATGCGGGGTCAGTGGGCAATTTTTGAACCACCAAGTCAGTTCTTAAACCCGGCATATCGTCATATGACCATGCAAAAACATATTTGTACTCAAGAAATGCTTTAATTATCTCTTCTCTGAGCTGTGGTTCCAAATGGACACTTATTTTCATTTCCCGTACATTATCCTGATCCCTTAAGTTAATTGCTTCTGTATCATTCAGGTTAGGTTTAGGGTTTTCTTCAAAATGGCTTAATTCTTTACTAATTTCCTCAAAGGCTTCCTCATCATCATATTCTACTTCGTCATCACACTCAATTTCTTGTATTAATATTTCGGAGTTAGATTGGCATTTAAGACTGGGCCGAAGACTCCTCATGCATGTGATGTCATTGAAATAAGCATAAAAGGGACTGTACAAGAAGGAAAATAAAAATAAAAATAAAAACTATCAAGAATGAAAAAGAAAGGAAATTTCATTTCATTAAAATTTAAGATAACAAGGTTTAACTCATCCAAACAGACGGAACATAACATCTGAATTACAACCTTGGAAATAATCCAGATTAAACTGAAAGGAAATCAAAACTAACTACCAAGACTCCTTCCAGATAGGAAGGGGAGTAGCTCCCCAATTATTAAGATTTGCACGGGTCCCCACGAACTGCACATCTACCTTGCTCGGACCTTCTCCTGTGTCCAACATGTTCTCATCATCAAACAACTTTTCAAACCTCTCAATCAGCTCCTTGTCGGGATCAACCACACAACTGGGCATTGTTGTTGCTAGGCACTTCTTAGCACCAGGCCTGACAAAGGAACAAGAAAGGCTAGGAATAGGTTTTGGAAGGGTCCATGCTTCTTTTCATCTTTCTAGCTCGCATTATGTCTGCAGCAGTGGGCTTGAAGCCTAAACCAAAAGTATCCAGGTTTCTAGGAAGAGATACCGGCTGTATGATGCCTTGCATAGAAGCATCCAAGCCTTTTCCAGGTACGAATCCGTTCTTTAACATTTCTGAAGCCACTATGAAGGATACATCAGCTACCTTTTGGCATAGGAATACACTCCCCTTCCGAGATCTTTTCAACCGATACCGTGTCAAAGACTTGATAAACCCATGGATCTTTGTCGTCTTTGGCTTCGATGAAAGGCACAATGGCATCACCTAGAGCACACGAACTATCTTCCCCGTGCACCATAATTTCTTGCTTGTCCCACTCGAATTTGACCATCTGGTGCAGAGTAGATGGCACCGCTTTTGCTGCATGAATCCAGGACCGGCCTAACAATAGGTTGTAAGAGACTGCCACATTGAGCACCTGGAACTCCATAGTAAATTCGACCGGTCCTATTTTCAGTTCCAACATTATATCCCCAACTGAGTCCTTCCTGCCTCCATTAAATCCTCGCACACAAATGCTATTCTTGTGGATTCTCTCACTGCCCACCTTTAACTTCTCCAAGGTGGAGAGTGGGCAGATGTTTTCACTGGACCTATTGTCAATCAACACTCGGGTGACCACAGAATCTTCACATTTCACCGTGAGGTAGAGTACTCTATTATGCTCAGTGTCTTCCAAAGGTAGCTCATCGTCAGAGAATGTAACCCTGTTAACTTCGAAAATCTTGTTTGCTTTCTCTAGGTAGTTCACAGAAATCTTATCGGGAACATGGGCTTCATTCAAAATTTTCATCAATGCCCGGCTGTGCTCGTTCGAGTGGATCAATAATGATAGCAATGAGATCTGCGCCCGGGTCATTCCCAGTTGTTCTACAATAGAGTAATCTTGCACCTTCATCTTCTTGAAGAATTCTTCTGCTTCTTCTTCAGTTACGACTTTCTTCACTGGTAATGGATTATCTTTGGCATTTTTGGCTCTTCTCAACTCTTCAGGGACAAAACATCTTCCTGAGTGAGTCAGCCCATGGGTTTCACAAACTTCTTCTTTAACTTCCTTCCCTTTATACATCACTGTTACTCGGCCTTAATTCCATGGAACGGCCTTTTCACTGATTACAGGCAACTGAATTACTGGCTTGATAATAACCGGCTCTTTGCGAGCACCTTTCACGATCACAACAGGCTTGGCAACTGCCCCCAGCACCACCACTTTAGCTGGTTCTTGTTTTACTGCAACACTGCTCGATGACTCCTTCTTTACCACCACAACTGTTTCACCTACTGGCTCTTCCACTTTGATCAATGTCCTCTTACTAGTTGGTTTCTCATTCAGCCTGTCTTCACTTGACCTGATCATCATTACGGTCTGTGAAGGCTTCTTATGCTCCCTTCCCTTTTGCACTAACTCAATCATATGGGTCTCATTATGGGTTGGCAACAGATTCTGATTGATATTAAGCATCTCCGGGGCTTGCACCTCAATTCGGCGAGTATCAATGAACTCCTGGATAACTTTTTTCAATTTCCAACATTTTTTCGTATCGTGCCCCGGTGCCCCTGAACAATACTCAGAACTCAACGAATGATCAAGATTCTTTGGAAGGGGATTTGGCAGCTTCGCTTCAATTGGACTCAACATTCCCAACTATCTTAGCCTATGAAATAGACTGGTATATGACTCTCCCAAGGGGGTGAAAGTTTTCTTCTTCTGAGTCCTCTCTTGCTTGAAATTTTGGCTGGCCCGAAAACCTGCTTCAGGGGGATTCTTGTAGGCTCTTGGAGGTGGGTAGTTTCTTTGAGTTGGGTAAGAATTTTGTGGGATGGGTGCGCGCTATTGCGCATGGGTAGGAGGTTGGGGGTATGTTTGGACATGGTGGATAGAGAAATAGGGATCATGGGGTGGGTAATAGTGCTGTGGTAGGCTATATGGAGTGTGGAGATAGGTTTGGGGATGGGTTCGAGGTTGGTTGTAATATGGTGATGGGCCCCACCAAGCTCTTGATTCAATTACTGCAACATCTTATTTTTTTTTTCCAATACCCCTCCGGTGCCGCTTTGAATAGCCTGAGTAGTTGCCTTGATTGCCGAATATCTCATTATTTTGTTGGATTTAAGTCCTTCTTCCACCATACTTCCCATTTTTACTATTTTTTTGAAAGATTTTGCCATTGCTGACACTAAATGATCATAGTAGGCGGGCTCCAAAGCCTGCAGGAAGTAATCAACCATCTCGCTTTCTTTCATTGGAGGATCGACCCTTGCCGCTTGTTCTCTCCAACGGAAACTGTACTATCTGAAGCTTTCCCCGGGCTTTTTCTCAATTTTTGTCAGCAACAGACGGTGTGGAATAATTTCGAGATTGTATTGAAAGTGACACGCAAATGCTTGGGCCCAACTATACCATCGAGCATGATCCTATCAAGTGTACCATTCCAAAGCTGCACCACTTAGACTTTGACTGAAGTATGGCATCAATAACTCGACTCTTCCCCCAACTCCTCTCATTTTGCTACAGAACCCCCTTAAATGTGCCACCGGATCACCGTGTCCGTCATATAAATCAAACTTGGGTAACCTGAATCCCACTGGTAACTGGACATCTGGGAACAAAAACAAATCCTTATATGCCACACTTACTTGACCACCGGGCCCCTGCATATTTTTGAATGATTGCTCCAAGCTCTTGGCTTTTCGGATCATCTCCTCCTGCTTAGGATTCTTGGGAGGCTTATCTGTTTCAGCTGAGAGATCAAAGCAGGGAGTATAAGAATATGGTTCTGGTGCTTTGAAGGTAGGTTCGGGTGGGTAATATTGGTTATCATGGGTTTGGAACAAAGGTTCACTAGAGGATCGATGTAATGCGGCAGGTGGAGGAGCCACAAACACAGGGGTGACTGGTGGTGGAGGGCATGGGATTTGTTTGGGTGGTGGAGGTGGTAGTGTTTGGGAGGTGATTCCGTAGTACTGCTGGTAAGTAGGAAAGGCTCGAGATGAGTTCACCATGGGAGGATCCTGAGGCTGAGCTAACCGCGGGATGTAAGCAGGATTAGCAGGGAAAGCTGGTGATGGGTGCCCTTTGACCAAGTCTGGTACATCTCGGCCATTTCTGTCTTTAGATTATGTATCTCCTCCTTCATTGCATTAACATCCAACTCTTCCTCCTCCCTCGACGGGTCGACGATGCTTGCCTCTAACTCCTGGTTGACCATGTTTGATTTATTCTTAGATCGAGCGTTGTAGGAATGTGTTGCCAGAATGCCAGTCAACTAACCACCTGCCTAAACTCATCATCAACAACAACTTTGTTAGAGGTTAGAGTATTAATAAATAGCTAATCGCACATTTGGGAATGAATTCACCTAAGCAGTTAACCATTTCTATTATGCCTTTGCTTGGTTGCATGCGTTATCCCGACTTTCCTTTTTCTATATTTGCCATGTCTTTTCTCTCATTCTTCCCTCTTGTTTTTCCATTGTTTGTTTCTTGCCTTTCCCCATTTTCTTTTACTTTTCTCTCTTATTTTCCCTTCTCTCTTTCTTTTTCTATTTTTCTTCTCTTTTTTTATTTTTTTATTTTTTTTATTTTTTTATTTGGTTACGGTCGAATCCTATGTAGATTGTCTACGTATCATGACTCCGCATTAATCAGACCAAGCGTAGTTCTTGCAAATAAACGAGAAAAATAAGGAAATAATTTTTGAGATTTTCAATTTTCATTAATAAAACTCCGATTACAAAGATACTAGACTATTTGTTTTTCTTAAAAAGGAAAATTACAAAACAGACTCAAAATAGTGAAATACAGACTCGATAACTAGGAATACATCAAAGCTTCAAATCTTGTGGCCCGCGGGGCATCATTCGGCATCGCCAGGGGCCTACGTGCAAGACCCCTTTGTAACTGCTCCAAATCATTCATAAACTGACGAACAAATATCATCACTGTAGCAAAGAAAGTGGTACGACCCATTCTTTCGCCAGCTTGACATTTCATGACAATATAATCTGCAATGCCTATAATTCTTTCCTTGATCTGGCCTTTTTCCTGGAGTAGTCGGCTTATCTACTAGTTACGAGCCTCTAACACCTGGGAGTCGTGGAAATGATGGTCTTGCAATAGCTTTATTTCTTTCTTCATCTAGGCCATTAGCCTATAGCAGTGTTCCCTTTTAGCCTGAAATTCCTTGTCCTGCCGGACTACCTTATCTTCAAGGGTGTTCATATTTCTTTTTAGATTAGCAATGGTTCGCTCATAATTTTTTTTCATTTGTTGCACAAATTGGGTTCTTTCCTCTGTCTTCTTTGCCCACTGTGCCCCGATTTTTGCCATATTCCCTTCAGATTTCTCCAACTCTTCCTGTCACTCAAGACTTGCTTCTTCAGCCCTTTTATCAATCTCTCATCGGACCGACTTCTTTCTTGATTTTTAGCAGCTATTTTCATTTGTTAGATTTGAGCCTTGTGAGCTTCATTCTCTTGGGTCAGTTTCTTTTTGTCACCTTCATCGGCTGCGGCTTGCAAGCTGTTTTCAAACCGGAGATCCTGAACCTGTTTTTCCAATGCTCCTATTTGGGCCATGTACTCCTTTTCTTTGGCTAACCAATCCCATTGTACATGGGCCCCGTCAATGAATTGTTGTACATGTGGCCTTTTGGTGGGTCTCTCGGTAATTTGAAATCTTTTGCCAAACTAGGTCAAGTATTTGGTGTCCACTTCGCCTCTGGTCCGATCCTGTACTATAGTTTTAGGCTCAAGGAACCTGCACTCATTCCATATTTGTCGGATATTTCCTTCCGGAAATGCAGCTTTTGGGCCTAACTCAATGATTTGTCCGCTCAGGTCTTCGTCATTGTGAACAGTTTGGAATCTTCCAAGTTGTCGTAGGACTCGGTAGAGAGCGTAGGGTTGGATGCTTCGAATTCCCATCAAAATAATATAAGGTACTTCTGCCGATGTGTACACAGCCTCAGTAGCGGGAAGCCATCCGAAAGCCCATTTAACTTTGTTTGCAGTCAAAGATCTCAAGCATGACAACCAAGCCTCAGTGCCCTCGAGGAACTCAACACCTGTTACCCGGGTTCCAAAGTCCTCAATACAACTTAGCCCGGTTAAACCATAGTTTATATACCCCGTGCGATGACAAAGGTGCTCCTATATCCATAGTTGTAGCAACAGATTACAACCCTGAAAGAATTTTACACCCTCTCGACATATGGTCAAAGCTCGATACATTTCTGCCACAATCAGGGGAACCATCGTGCTGTTAGACTTCTTTATGGCCACATCCAACATTCCTACAAGGCTAATATCTATGTGACCATCTTTTCGTGGACAGATTACGACCCCCAGAAAAGCTACCATGAAAGCCAATCCCCGCCGGGCCTCCCAATTATCTTTGTTTCCAGCATGTGTCAAGCCGGTGTTGGGCTCCTCAAAATCCTTCGGGTTTCCATATCGGTGGTATAAGAAATGCAGTGTGCAACACCCTTCCGATAGATGCTTATCCTGAATATCCCGACTAATGCTCAACAAATCCAAGAATCTGTGGAGGGTTACCGGTCTCGGTGTCAATGGGTATCTACTCCTGAGGTTCCCGTTGAGACCCGCATATCCTGCCATCTCCTCTAGTGTGGGGGTAAGCTCAAAGTCTGAGAACCGGAATACGTTATGAGTTGGGTCCCAGAATGGTATCAGTGCTTCAATAATATCCGTTCTTGGTTTGATGTTCAACAATCCGACGAGACCACCCAAAACTTTAACCACTGTTTCTCTGCTACCTTTTCCCAAGCCATTCCACCACAGCTTCAAAGCGATCTCACTCAGGACTGAGAAGGGTTCAATGTCAGTGGTATTCATCCTGCACATTTATTTAATGGGGATTTAATTACTTATTTTGACCTAACATAAAAATGGCTATTTTTGCAAAAAAAATTATTTGGAAAAACAAGGACTTGGTTTTGTAGATACGGCCTTTCAGCACTTCTGGGAGGAAGATTTTAAGGTTGTGCCCGCAAACCATTTAACAATGACTCAGGGTGGCTGTTCTTGCAAAAACAGCCTTCCGGCGCCCTTTTGGGAACATTCGGCTTATTTTATAACAAAAATTGTATCGCCCGATTTATTTTGACAAAAATTAAAATTTTGGTATTTTTGGCTATTTTTACAAAAAGGGAGGTTGGACCCGATGAGGGTTGCCTATGTATCTCATATCTAGTGAGAATCAAACCAGTGTAGTTCGGGCAAATAAAACAAACTATTTTTGAAAACAAGACTATTTTTTCATTGGCAAATAAATTATTTCTGAAAACAAGATTCTTTTTATATTTTTCTTTTTCAGTGGCAAATAAAACAAACTATTTTGAAAATAAAAACTCTTTTTTGCTTTTCTCCTTCATTGGCAAATAAAACAAACTATTTTGAAAATAAAAACTCATTTTGTTTTTGTTTGTCATTGGCAAATAAAACAAACTATTTTGAAAATAACAACATTTTTTTTCTCAAAAATCCGGCAGAGTTTCGGCACTATTTGGATATTGGTTTTTCTAAAATAGGTAATTAACTCTCTTGACCCTCTACACTGCTATTTCTCCCTTTTTTTTTCTCTCAAATTTTTCCAATATTCAAAAAGCCGATCAGCATGCAAGTCTGAAGCAAATAAATGCACAAGTAGCACGTAAGATGCATCAGGATGGTCTTTTCATTTCAGGTCACCTGTCTTAGACGGACCCAACCCCTGTGTTGAGTCCCCTAAGTCAAATGCAAATGATGCAAACAAACGTTCCTACTAGGGATCCGACNTTTCTCAACAATATAAATATACGGAAAACAATTAAATAAAAGCGGAAGACTTTAAGCATATAAAACTGAAATCAAGTGCGGAAGTTGAAACACATCTCTACCCAGAGTCTGGTGTCACTAGCTCACAGACTGCTATGGAGTACTAAAAACAAGCCTGAAATAATATTACACACTGTTTGTCTCGGAACAAAGAAAACAAACTAAAACATAGAAGGGACTTCGGCCTACAAACGCCAGCTAGGCTACCTCGTGAGTCCCTGGACTGAAGACAACTCCCGGGCAATCCTACTGCTGCTGTCCAAAAGCTGCTCGCTCCTGGACTGTGCAAAAAAGATGCACAGAGTGTAGCATCAGCACAACCGACCCCATGTGCTGGTAAGTGCCTGACCTAACCCCGGCGAAGTAGTGACGAGGCTAGACAGGACTACCAAATCAACCTGTACAGTTCTATATATATGTGTGCAATAAAAGGAAAGAATACCAAAACTAAACAGTTTAAAGGGAGGGGAAACATACTATGGGGGAGTACAATCCGGATATAAAAGTCATCAACTTAAATAAGAAACAGGGCACAACAATAATTAACAGAGACGAGAAATCCAACAGTTGCACGACATCAACCTTCGTGCTTTTACTCTCGTCCTCACCCGAAGCAATCAAATAAAAATGCACGACATCACCCTTCGTGTTTTTCCTCACATAACTCTCACAACAATGGCACGGAATGACCCTTCTTGCAATATAATCATCAATGGCACGGAATGACCCTTCGTGCATAATATAATCAACAATTGTACGGAATGACCCTTCGTGCATAATATAATCAACAATAGCACGGAATGTCCATTCGTGCATAATATAATCAACAATAGCACGGAATGACCCTTCATGCATAATCACTCTTCCTCACCCAAACAGCAATCACAACCAAACGGGCGAGGGAAAACAAATAATAACAAGAAATGTCCCGACAAGGGAAGAACACAACTAAACATCCAAATCCCGGCAAGGGAGCAATAACAATCACTTACACATCTTGGCAAGGGAGATAATCACATTTCTTTCCAATTCTTTCATTTCTTACTCAACAGTATTTTATCGTTTGAGCTAACGCTCCAAAGAATTCATAAATAATCTTCAAACTTCTCACATTATGTAGAAAATCATTAATTAGCATGTGAGAGTCCCAAAGTATACCAAAACATGTACCAACAAAAGACCCACAGTCATGCTAGACACCGGTGTATAGATACCCGTCACCATGCCTATACACCGTACTCGATCATTTAGCAATTTACAAAAAATAATACTCTAATCCTATTCCCTCAAGCCAAAGTTAGATCAAACACTTATCTCGGTCCAAAAAATAGCAATCAATTCTCCAATACCGCCTTTCCTCTACAATCCGACTTCGAAACATTGGTATCTAGGCATAATTAATTCAATAGCATCAATAAAGGCTTAACAACATAATCTCATAGACTAGAAATGTGTTTTCTAGCATTCTTCCAAAAATACCAAAATTCGACACCGGGCCCACATGGTCCAAACACGAGGCTCGGACCAAAACCTAGTCACCCATAACCCCACGAGTTCAAATATATAATTTGTTTTAAGATTCGACCCCAAATCGAGGTTGAAACACCCAAAATCCCCAAAACCCTAACTCTACCAAAAAAACCACAATTTCTACTTTGAATTCATGATTTAGGGCTAGGAAATTAGTGATTAGTTGAAGGAATTAAGAGGGAATGAAGTTAAGAATACTTACCTAGCAAGCTATGGAAGAGAAGGAGCTTGAAATTCATCTATAGGGTGTTGGAGTGAAGAGCTCATGTGAAATAATGGCTAACTCCCGCTACTGTTCTGTTTTAAGACTTAAAACTTCGCTGGGCAAAAATGCCCTTCGCGTTCGCGTGAACAGGGACGCGTTCGCGAAGGGTGAACAGGTCAAGGCATCGCATTCGTGTGGTGCTAATTGCGAACGCGTAGAAGACGGAAGTATGTAAACATCGCGTTCGCGACAGGGGAACGCGAAGGCGTAGAGTAAAGTATTTGGGGTATGGAATCTAGGCCTACGCGAACGCGTGGGGAGACACGCGAACGCGTTAAGGAAGCAACAAAGCTTCATGATCGCGATGGCCTGAACTCGAACACGAAGGTCTAAGGGAGCAAAGCTATGCGAACGTGAAGGCAATGCTACGAACGCGATGAAGGATTTCACGGAGTGCCAACAGCAGATATTCTGCAACATTTTTCTACTCCAAACCACCTCAAACACACTCCCGAGCCCTCGGGGCTCATAACCAAACACACACACTAACTCAACAACATCCTACGAACTTACTCGAGGGATCAAATTGCCAAAACAACATCAAAATCAATGAATCAAGCCTCAAAACTCATGATTTTTTTTCTAAACTTCATAAACTTTCAAACTTGGGACTTATAGTCCGAAACACGTCAAACGACGTCCGATTTCGACCAAACTTCACAGAAAGCACTTACACAACATATAAGACTTGTACCGGGTGTCAGAACCAAAATACGAGCCTGATACCATGGTCTTTTAATCAATTTTCATTTCCATTTTCCTTAATAATTTCAGAAAAACAATTTAACAGAAAAATTCTTTTACTCGGGTTCTAGACCTCGGATTTCGACTCCGGGCACATGCCCGAGTCCCATATTTTTCTGCGGACCCTTCGAGACCATCAAATTACGGATCCGGGTTCGTTTACCAAAAATATTGACCAAAGTCAACTTTAACCATATTAATATCAAAATTCCTCAAATTTTTCACAGATGTCACATATTTCAACATAAAAGCTTTCCGGCTGCGCGCCCGGACTGTGCACGCAAATCAAGGCAACTAAAAGTGAGGTTTTCAAGATCTCAAAAATGCAAAAAAAGGGAAAAATACGGTGATGAACCTTTGGGTCGTCACAGGGGAGGGGCAGCGTACCGGGGATACAGAAGCTCCGCCGACTTAGCAACGTATCCGAACCTCGTTCTAAATGGGATATGACTCTAGACAGAAAATAAGTCACACGAAGTGCGACCTTCTTCATGATTTAGAAGACTCAGAGAGAATATGGGTTTCGTAACAATTTATATACAATTCACTTAATATCAAACCGGTAAAAGCAACAATTAGCACATTAGGCCCAAACATGTGACAAAATCAGATAAAGCCAAATACAACAATTTATCTAAGCTTAAATTCTGAACCCTGAACCAAAAGTTCTGGGTTCGGTCCCTAGCAGAGTCGCCAGAGTTGTCACACCTCTTTTTTCACTACTCCCCGTAAAAGGTATAAATGAGTTTTTTTTCAATTTAAGAGACAATCGAAACGGAATTTATTATAAGATTCAGAGTCCCCACTTGGGAGATCTATGGTGTCCCAAGTCACCGGTTGAATCCCGAATCGAGGAAAAGATTGACTCTGTTTAACAGTCCGCGAACCAGAAATCCGAGTAAGGAATTCTGTTTACCCGGGAAAAGGTGTTAGGCATTCCCGGATTTCGTGGTTCTAACACGGTCGCTCAACTGTCATATTCGGTTTATTTATCTGATTTTAATACATTTTCAACCTTTGTGCAAATTTTAGCTTTTAACCGCTTTTATTCAATTTTTAAAGAATGTTGAACGTCGTTTAAAATATATATTTGGATTGCGTCACATTAAATGCACCTGCAATCCTAAACATATTTTATTCAACATTTTGGGATTTGGATTTGGGTCACATGAAATGCACACCCGAGTTTTAGAAGGTAAAATTATTAAATGACGCGCCTAAAAGAAACCAACGCGTTATTAACTTTGCGAGGGACAGGTTCTAAATATTTTAAAGGCATAATTAAAGAGGGCCACGCAATTTGTCAATTTTTTTTAGCGCGGCGCACCTCAATTTATTTTAAAAGGATGTCCTAAAGATGAACTACTATTAAATATTAAGATTCGTCTATATTCTGAAAACTTAACTTGTTAACATTGTGAATTAACCAACATCCGGGTATTCAAGGAAATTCGAGCCCCAAGCTAAAGTCCAAACTCGAACAAGGATCCTTAGTTCGAGCCTGCTACTTAACTCGGAAAGCCCAACACCTACTATTTAATTATTAATGGACCAGTTACTATTGCAGTTCATGAGCTCAAAGGACCTCAATCCACACGGGACGCGTAAATGATAGAGACCGTCCAACAGGTATTGATACTGAGCTTGAGACAGGCCTAAATCGAGCAAAAGCACCCCAAGATTGAACACCAATTTTTCGATTCTTTCTATTAAACAAACAGGGATATAACTGTCTATAACTTGAATTTTACGAAAAATTACGCCCGCGCAGAAACATGTAATATGAATTATACTGGAAAAGTGAACAGAATATTAAAGATGGCATTCAACTACACTACATAGGAATTCCAAACTAGCAAATCATATTAGCTATTGGATTGTACTGGGAAAACTCAAAATAGACATAGTCAACTTGAGTGTGAAATGGAGCAGGATATATTAATACTAAATCTACAAACACCTAGTTAAACAAAGATATTAAATCTGGAAAATTTTATATGACTACAATGTGCCGAAAAGATCCCACTCTTAATCATCCTTACCATTTCAAACAACTAATAGAATAAGACAAAGCTGGACTTCAATTTCTCAACACATGCTTGAACTTTTCTACAGTAGCGTTGTGGTTAACAAATATTCTAACAAATATGACAATAGAACCTAAGAATCTAAACAAACATGAATCAATACAAACTACATGATAACCCTATTATAGTATCAATACAAACTCCAAACATACTGAGAAAGGAAAAGATAACATCATAATCTTCATTTCCTTCAAAAACACAACACGAGCCATGGCTTACATGCTTAAAGTCAAAGATGTGTACCTGAAAATGAAAAGGAAAAGAAAGTGAGGTTCAGCAGAAACAATTGCAAGGACCAACAACAATACAGCTAACCAAACCCAACTTCCAGACCAAAAGATCACACAAATAACCTAGAAAATGATGAACACTCGAGCAAAATAGCTAAAATTTTAAATAAAACTCTTTTATCCATCAGTTCGACTCATTTCTCACTTAAATGAAGGCTAAAATCAGTGAAGAATCAATGGAACAGTACAACTCTCTTCTTACTTTATTTATTTATTTTTTTTTTGTATTTTTGCTTTCTAAATGTGGTGTGCTTTCAGCTCTTTTTAATTCTCCAAATCTTATTTCTCCAAACTTCAGAATGTAAAAGAAAAACCTTCCCCCAATAAAGTGAAAAAGGGATCTTTATATAGGCAGCCCTATCCCAAATGAGCGTTTCCCATTTTACCCCTATCCCACCCAATTACTTTTACCCTTTTAACCCTCAAAGGAATTTGAAAATTCAAGCTCCAACAAACTCACGTTCTTCTATCTTCTAGAGGCTCCCATCCTAACAAAATTGATTCCATCTTAATATGGAGTGATTCGGTGGTGGTGCCACCACCAGAGAACTTGTGGAGACTCTAGGGTTCATTGTTTCAAATCCAGATTCGAGGGATTTGGGAAGGTTTTGAGGAAAACTAATGATATATTTGGGTTGAGGAGGTCGAGGCGGGCCTACGGCGTCAATTTCATGGTAATTGAACGTCGGCCGCCGCCGTAGGCGATTTCCGGCCGACGGCAGGCGGTGGCTTAGGGCGGAGCGGTGAGAGACGATTGTAGGGGGGGGGCTGAGAGGGGAGGTAGGTCATTCTGACATATATATATCAAACGCTCCCCAGTTAAGAGTCGTTGGATTAAACTACCTCGACGACCCAGATCTGAAGTTGATTAAATGGGGTTGTTTTGACTTAGTGGGGAGGCAGACCGGGTGGGAGGCATTTGGGCCTGGTTTGTTGGTCCGTTTGAGCTGGTGGCTTAATTCAAAAATGGCCCAATTTCTCTTCTTTTTCATTTTATTTCCTTTTCCCCTTTTTTTTCAACTTTTTAATTCCTTTTTCTTGTTTATTTAAAACTAAAATACATCTAAATTAATTTCTAAAATTCAATTAACCCTAAAAATAATTAAACACATGATAATTATCACAATATAAATTTAAAAAGACACACTACTCAAAATCAAGATCAAAATTTAAAAATGAAGCTTAAACATATATTTTTTGATTTTCCATTTTATGAAAGAACTAATTTCTAATTAATCCTAAAAATGTAATATTAAAACCCTAAATGCAGATGCCAAATATTTTTTGTATTTTTTACGAATTAAAATGTGCAAACAAAATGCCAACAATTAACATAAAATGCCACAAAAATTTACGAAATTACAAATAATGAAAAAAAATTATTTTGTTTGAAATTATGGAAGTAATTCATATAGGAAAAAAATCACATGCTCACACTTGACACCAACGTATAGATACTCGTCTCCATGCGTATACGTCGTACTCAACAATTAACACATAGAAAATAGGACACAACTCTTAATACCTCAAGCTAAGGTTAGACCAAACACTTGCCTCGATGCCACAAACACAATTCAAACCTCAACTATCATTTTACCTTTTGTTTCCACTACCAATTCATTTGTATCTAGCCACAAGTTACTTGACTATATCAATAAATGCCAAATGAAAATGCATGAAAATAGATTTTCTAAAGTTTTTCCCAAAAAGTCAAAAATCGACCCCGGGCCCACATGGTTAAAACTCGAGGTTCGAACCAAAATCCGATTATCCATTCATCCACGAACTCAAATATATAATTTATTTTGAAATCGGACCTCAACTCGAGGTCCAAATCCTTAAAATTCAAAAATCCTAAGTTCTATCCAAAACATCCAATTTTCTCCATGAAAACCCTTGATTTTGAGTTGAAATTATGTAAAAAGATGGACTAGATTGAAATAAATGAGTTAGAATTGACTTATAAATGATTTGGAAGAGTAGTTGTCTTTGAAAAATCGCCCTAAGGTGTTTAGGTTTTGAAAGGGTTGTAAAAATGGTTGAAATCCCCTCTGAAATTCATTGAGGGGGTATCTGATGTCGTAATTGCAAAAACTTGAAAAAACTGTTTTCTTCGCATTTGTGAAGATATTATCGCATTTGCGACCACCCAGAATTTATGAGGGCTTCGCATTTGCGAGGCATATATCGCATTGTTGATGCCCAATTTTTCCCTATGTATTTTTTATATATAAAATACTTTCAAAATAACACGTACATGTATATATAAGCATGCCCAAGTGCTTTGGTATTTTTTCTAACTTTTAAAGGTTTTAAAAATTAATTTATTATCGATTTTAGCAGTATAAAAAACCAAGAATTATTCCCAAAATTATCAATTTTGGTGAATAATTTATTTTATTCCCATATTTATACAAAAAAATGTAGTTAAGATAATTTTTATATATTTTTATAAATTTATTTGGTATTTTAAAAGCTAAATTGCATATAATTGCAATTCTAGCCTATTTTAAGTTTAATAACATTTTAGTTATAAAAATTGGTTTCAGTATTTTTAGATAAATATTTATGTATTATTAACTGACTCAGTACTTTTAATTTGCTTTTAAAATCATTTTACTATTTTTTATAAAATAAAGGAACAACTAGCTATTTAACATTTAGCCTAATTTTATTGCAATTACAGCCTATTTACATTTCAATTTTAGCCCTCAATTGACCTAATCCTAAACCCCAATTGGACCAGCCAAATTTCAATTTTACCCAACCCCTTAACCCGTTTATTTAACCCATCCGACATTTTTTTCAATCTAGGTCGTTGATCATTTTGATCAATGGCCAGGATCATCCTTTGCCATTTTAAATTCCCCTACCTTAACCTAATCCCCCCATTTCATTTGGTCCTCTGCCTTTGAATACTCTCCTCTATCAAAACACTCTCGAAGGTTCTCCAGAACCTTAGTCGTCTTCGACCATTTTTCCAACGTACTTTCACCAGAATCCATGGCTTCTTAGGCCATGGATGGCCTGTACTCACCCCCCTCCACCATTAAACTCCGGGTTTTCGAAGTGTTGAGGTCTGACCTCGATGGTTCTCTTTTGGATCTTCTCAGAGCTATAGTTCTATGGCCTCTCCGGCCTTTGCTCTGACATATTCAAGCATTTCGAGCCTATTTCCGACCTCTCCAACTCAAGATCGGGCTTTCTTCCAAGCCTTTCTCATTTTTAGGGTTTCTCCAAAACCCTAAGATGCTCGAGGTTTTTCTCTATTTGTTTTCTTAGATCTATGCTATATCCGTGTTTTACTGGTTTTTTAAGTATTTTCCCCAATCTTTTCTTTCAAAATTGTTTCTCTTCGATTTAGGGTTTCTGAAAGGATTTTAAAACGTCTTTCTAATTCTTCCTTTTATTTTTCTTTATATGTGTTTGCCTATACTATGTTTTACCACGCATGTGTTGTTCTTCTACTTTTCTTTCTATTATGCATGACTCTCCTGTACTTTGTATTCTACTGTGCCTTTAGACTAGGCTAGTATGTCAATCTTTGTTATGTTTTTCTATCTGTTCTTTGCTATACTTTTTAGTATTCTTCTACTGTATGTGTTTCCTACTGAGTTCTTAAGTTGGTTTGCCTTTATTGAACTTTTGTTTGAATACTAAACATGGTTCCTTTACTGTTGCTTAAGTTTATATCACTTCTTCTCTCTTCTGAATTTGCTTAAGTTCCGAGATTTTCTTGAATATGTTTTTTATGATCTTAAACCTGCTATCATATCTGCTTGTTTCTCATGAGTCTTTGAAAGAGACCTCTAAGCCTGCTTCAATGGCTTGTATTCTCATCGCTGTATCAGATTCGAGTTGAAACCTTAGGATCTGGGGTTTTTTGGCAAGTTTGATTTGGTGTTTGGACTTGGGTTCTACTTTGGAACCTGAACTCCCAGACTCATTCTGAGTCTATAAATTGGATTTGAACTTCTTTTTTATGACTCTAAACTTTTTCCATGCCTGTCTTTTTTAATTAGCATGACAACTCCTTTTTGTTTGATGTCTGTGTGCTTTATATATAAGGAATCCTTTCTTCAAAAGGGTTTTGCCAACTCGTGATCGGATTCAGAATCTCTCTATGGTTGATTGATTGCTATTGATTTTTTTAAAATTAAAAATCTTTCTTTACCTTTTCCTGACTTGGTTCATTCGAACGAAGCCATCAATTTTGATTTTACTGGCTATTTGATTAATTTCCTTTCCTTATTCTCACAAACCGTGTTACTATCAAACTCTTTCCTTAAATAGTTTTTATGTATCTACCCTTATTGTACTGCTTTGGAAAATATTTTGATCAACTCTTTCCTTAATTGTCTTTTACCCGTTTGAAATTAGAATCCCTTAATTAAATGGAGATTGATTTCAATACTATCTTCTTACCTTTTCTTACTTGTTTTCTGCACTATAAAAGGCATAACCCTTCCGCACTTTTACAGAGACTTGGAATTCAATACTTTGACACATCTACAGCTTCCCGATTGAACACTCTTTAATACAATTTTGAGTTCAAAACTCTAACATACATCACTTACTTTCGATTTCAATACTCAACACGCTTCACCCAACACTCTACTCTCTTCTCAGATCTGCTGACTGTTTGCTTGCAATTTGGCTTTCAAGGCTACTGTTTTACTTTCTTGTTTCCCTGAAACTTGTATGTTCTAATTTAAGTTTTAGCCTCATCCCAATGTATTTACTTTATAGTTTCTACATCCCTGTCTGTTTTACTACTTATGTTTAATGTTAATTACCAAGTCCATTCCCTTGCATATATTTCTACTATGAATCCCTACACCCCTTGGTTGTATTACTGCCTGTTAATTAGCAATGTCAATTTCTTTGAACATGTTTCTACCTATGAATCCCTATACCCTTATCGCCTTCTATGTGTTTGAGTTAAAGTTTAGGCATGGTAGCACCTAAATTGTTGTTCATGTTTGGGTTTGATCCTTTAAGGGATCCTAACTCCCAAACAATGCAGCTAACGGGCTGGTTAGGGGTGTGCCAGCACTCCTAATTGCTGGGTATGACCACCAGCTTGTCTAGGCTTTTTCCAGAATCCCCTCTGTTGCACTTACACTCATTCCTAGTTTCTAAGTTCTGCCCCCTCCCCTATGAGCCCTGATTTGGGACCTTAAGTTTCCTATGAACTTGGACATTTGGAGGGCTGGCCCTTCCATACTGCACTTTAATTCAGTTCTGCAATATATTTGGGTGTAAGCACTGCCCGGCATTCATGAAGCTCCTGGGAATTCTGACACACCCAAAGAAATGAGAAAGGCTTTGGAATCTGATTCTGGAAGTTGGTTTATTTCATGTTTCAGACCTTGAGTCTGAATTAGGCTCTCTTTGGTTGTAGTTTAATTTCTGATGTAATTTTACTTTTCTTTATTCATTCTAGGTTCTAATAATTTATAATAACTTATGAGTTTTATAGTGAAAAGGGGAGGGTTATTCATGTATGCATACGGGTAGACATCATGATCCTAGGTATTCATTCCCGTGATCACAGCCTGCTTTTCACTTATGCATTTCATGTAGAAATCTTGCCTATAGTTTTTGCATTTCTGCATCTTATCTAGAAATCCTGCCTATAGGTTCTCTGCACTTCTGTATATAGAAATCATGACTATAAGGTTTTTCTGCACTTCTGCATATAGAAATCATGACTATAAGGTTTTTTGCACTTCTACATACAAAGATCATGACTATAGGTTTTTTCTGCACTTCTGCGTATCATCTATTGCTAGGCAAATGGTTTATAGGCCCAAATAACAAATTGCACTCTAGACACCATTTCTATAGGATTCCAGCATTTTTATAAACATCTTAAAATCAATCACTCTTAGAAAGCATGCCTATAGGAATAACTAACTAAATCTGAATCGTCTATCTCGCTTACAAGTCTAAAACTAGTAGTTGTGTCATTTAATGTCTGGAGAACTTATGTTTTTCTATAATCAGTAAGCCTTCTGTAAAATCAGCATACTCCTGCATTATTAAATATGATGCCTATAGGTGTCATATAGGCAAGCCATTAGGTAATTAATTAACTACATCAGTCTTTGATTATAACAACTAGGGGTAGGCCTAATTCAGTTTTCTTATCTGAGAAATATGTGATAAATCAACCTGTCTTAACGCTTAAATTTAATTCAGTCCATAACCAGTATTTGTAAGTCATGCTAAACAATCTGCTTTTAAGTGAGGAGGCCTGCCTGAGCCTTTTAATTGTTCTGTGTATCCAATATATGTTTCTACGTGTTTTGTTTGTTGCTCTAGAATTTTATCCTTTTTAAACCATACCAAATCCACATTTCCCTCCCCTTTAGGACTAGTAGTCCCAAATGTCTCAGGGACTGTAAGGATTAGGACTGGTAATAACATGCAATAAGTAACGAGACTATTCCGCATTTAATGCCTTAACAGGGTGGGAAGGGTAGATATGGATATGATGACCACGCGATAACACCACGTGTATAAATGGTTATTGGGTGTTGTGTGGGGTGATCCATATTATTTATAAACCTAGGACCCGTCCCCCTTTCTCTTTACTTGTCTATATTTTCAAAATTTTAAACTATTCAATTTTCAGCTGCTTTAACCTCTTCTACTTTAATTAACTTGCATCAATTATTTACAAACCCCTTCCCCTTTACTTGTGTATTTTTTTTAAAATTCTAAAACAGCTTTCTTCCAAATTTCAGCCTCTTTAACTTCTTGTATTTCAGTTGTTTGCAACCCTTATATGAAAGTTACCTAGTATTTACAATTCCTACTTGTTTACTTGTTGTTTGTACTCGAAGTCACAATTGTAGCATGGTCGGGAACCACACTAGTGGATCTTGAGGGGTGCCCAACACCTTCCCCTCGAGATAATTTCAAGTCCTCACCCAATCTCTGGTTTTCTAAATCAAGTTCATTTTTAGTGTCCTAATGCACTTAATCATTAGGTGGCGACTCTTCAAAAATTTCAAACCTTATTCCCAAAAGGAAAATAGTTGTCCGCCAAAATGTCATAAACACGATTTTGCGAGAAAAAGGGGGCATCGACAGCATGGCGACTCTGCTGGGGATTTCTTTAAGAATTTTACCATTTCATGCTATTTGTGACTTTATGTATATATCTTTACTTGTTTAAATGCCTTTAAGTATTTATTCTTTCTTCTACTACAAAACTGACTTGGCTCTTCATTTCTTTTCTTTTAATGCTTTCCTTTATCATTTTCCCTTAATGCTATTGTAAATTATGAGAAATTGTTGTAATTATTACTTTATGAACGTGCAAATACGTGACAACTTGTTAATTATTATAACTGCATATTCAACATCATATTACACTCGTGCCAAACAAAATACCATAGCAACGCTTATAATGAGCGGTTGCGCCCTTCTGATATATCAACCCTAAATTTGGCAAAGGCATATTTGCAGTAAAACTAGTCGATCAGCGCTGCAGTCGATAGTTCCGTGCCTTTCCCTCTTGAGTTGTCCGCTCAAGGGTACCAGTCTAATACCCTATAGAAACCATACTTTGTTTAGTTGTGCATGCATTGTTGTCAAACCTAGCCGAGTCAGTTATGTTATCCGCATAATGACCCTTTAAGATAGCCTTGTCCAAAAGTCCACTGGGTTTCCTTGAAACCCAAACTTACACTACCATATTTTGAGCATTCATTTGGAGAACTAAAAGCTTCATATGCTAATTATTGATATTAATAGTCGAGTCTGGTGGGGATAAGGTTCTAACACTTTTGTCTTGCAGAAATAAGGCATGAAGTCCCCAGATTCGGCATGGTCACCAACATCTACCCCAAATTGCTAAACTGGTGGGGAGATCTTCATTCCAACGATCAGGCTCTTGTCGGGAAGTATCTAGGAAACCTACCTTTTCTCCTAGAAATTCAACCCAACAACAAAATCATAGAAGCTGCAACTCTGTTTTGGGATTGTGATAGGTCAGTATTTCACTTTGGAGACATTGAGATGACACCTTTGCTTGAGGAAATAGGAGGACTAGCTGGGATACCGTGGGAAACCTCGGGTTTGCTAATGCCGAAAAATCACAATGGTAGGGATTTTCTCAAAATGATGGGTCTAAAGAAGAATCCCGACTTGACATATTTGAAGGAGTCATACATTCCCTTTGACTATTTGTATGAAAGGTACGGTCACATTAAATTTTACCGTACTTATCCTGAAGAGTTCGCCCTCACATCATTGCGGCATATCCATCGAAGGGTCTTTGTCTTCATGTTCTGTTTCTTGGGGATGATAGTGTTTCCAATGAAGAAAATAAGAATATATACCAGGCTATCCATGGTCACCAAAACCTTGATGGAAGGAATTGACAGACAGCCATTTAGTCTTGTACCAATGATAGTTGCAGAAATATACCGAGCTCTAGAAATGTGTCAATAGGGAGCCAAACATTTCAAGGGTTGTAATTTGCTACTCACACTATGGCTCATGGAACACCTCCAAAAAGGTAAATACCGATAGGAAATCCATCGTGGAGACTTGGACGATCATATCATCTTTCATCACCCAAAGCGAATGAATTACTTGCCCAACATGTTCGCCCAACCAGAGAATGCTAGAGAATGGGTCGAACTCTTTGAAAATCTAACTGAGGACCGAGTGCAATGGATGTTCGAGTGGTTCCCTACTGAAGAATTCATCATTCGATCTAGGTGCCATTTCTGATACTGATTGGTTTGAGAGGAATCTGCCCTTATGTCCCTATCTGGGTTATGAGACAGGCATGTAGGAAGCAGGTTATACCAAGGGTCGACAAGATGAGTCACTATCGAGCCAACTTCCAGGATGATGATAGTCCATACAGGTGCCACGCTTAGCGTATGTGGCATAGCAAAATTGCCTTGGGAAAAGACACCATCAAACTAGATCACTACCATGCTGATTGTACCCCACACTATTTAGGCTGGCTGGAGGACAATCATAATGAATTGGGTTAGCCTGGGTTTGTTCGAGGTCATAGAATCATTGATGAAAAGGCTGAAGCACAAGTAAAATACAACCAATTGCGCAAAAGGATGTGAGAATGTGAAAACGAACACCGTGAAATACAAGAAGCCAATCAAAAACTAATTGGAGAATTGAAAGATATGGCTGTTAGTGCCAACAAACGACTGATCTACTTGGAACGGGGTATAGTGGAACTGGAAAAGAAATTTCTGAAGAGGGTCGAAGATTGCCGAGTTGCTGAAAGAAATGAAGGCGGACATCTGGCCAGGGCCTACTTCCTGCTAGGACTACGCGAGCTGGGAGAGCTGTATGAGGGAGCTAACACTGCCGAGCCTAGGGAAAGTCCTTCTGGGACTAAATAGATAGGAGTTTTTCTTTTCATTGAAAATATAATAAGGCCTATGGCCACTAGTGACATTTTATTTAGTGTCATTTTGGGATTCGTCTTATTTTCTTATTAATAAAATGAGGCATTTAGCATTCTAGGTTCTCCAAGTTTACTTGTTGCTAGGCTTACCTCGGGCACAACGAGGTCCCCAAAATTAGGACGTGCTTTATATTTCAGCACTACATGTTTAAATATTGGAACATCCTTTTCTTATAATCCTTACTAACTTGTCACCTTTTGTTTTTATTTTTTGTTTATTCCCCCCCCCCCCCAAAAGGTTAGTTCGTGAACTCTGGCAACATCAACATATTTTATAAGATCTAGAGGCCCTGCACCTACTCCTCCTCTTAGTCTTGTCAGGCACAAAGGAAAAAGAAGAATGGAAGATCCAAATAACTCAGCTGAACGGGGACAAGTCACTCGTAGTGCCATGGTCCCCAAGGAAAATGCCTCTCAGATAGAACAAAAATTACTGAAATTCCAAGAAGAGCTTGATCAAGTCCGGAATTTGGCAAGTCTGTCATTTTCCCTTACCGCTCCAGAAGTTACTCAGAATCCCATACCTCCACAAAACGTCCCAAAACGCCCTGCTCCTCACCACCACTGTAATACTTGCCACACTCCCAACAACAATCCGCTGCTTATCCCGGAACCATTGAACTCCACAAGTGACCACTGCCATAACCAACACAACACCCCCATCTACATGGAGACTGTGCTGCATGGCATCTAGCCCATCTCAACCACACTCGAGTCCGATGATAAAGACTCTCTCATCAAAAAAATTGGCTGAAGAGCTTAAGAAACTGACCACCAGTATCCAAGGCGTTGAAGGTAGTAAGGGAATTGAGGGGCTAAGCTTTGAAGATTTATGCATACAACCCAATGTCGAACTGCCCGAGGGGTACAAACCTCCCACTTTCAAAATGTTTGATGGTACATGGGATCCCAGGGTTCACTTGAGGACATACTGCGACAAGCTGGTCAGAGTAGGAAAAGATGAGAAGATCCGCATGAAGCTTTTCATGAGGAGCCTGAAAGGAGATGCTCTGTCTTGGTACATTAGCCAAGGCCCAAAGAAGTGGTCAAACTGGGTGCAAAAGGAGTAGGTAGCGAGATAGATAACGAAAAGCTGATGATCTTTTCCTTAAAAAGAGCGGCTAAACGGTCAGACCAGACAGGCGCAGGTGGCTTGACCGCCTTACCTATCATTACACTTTGAGCCGGCTAACTCTTTGAAGCGCACTGATTCCTTTTGAAGACCTTCTTCCCTCTACCCTGATAAAAAGATTTCCAGTGAGCACACCAAGGAAATCAGATTAATTCTATCAAACTCTTTCTTCTCAGCTAAGCTATCTAACCCTCCTCTTCCACTAAGGCCACTTCCTTCTTACCATTTAGCTATTTTCCCATCGAGAAAGAGAACGAGAATAGATAGGAAGCTTCTTCTTTGAAGGAATTTCTCCTTCATCAAATGAATTCTCTCCCATGACCCCATTCAATCAATGCTACCGGGTATTCACTTGCTAATTGAAAATCTTGCCATACCATATTTTCTATTTAGTCGGCACTCTTGTCTGTCGAGTACTTTTAATAGTCTTGCTCTTCCTTCCTCCAATGTTGAGGTTAGCTATGTATTTTTTCTGTGTACTTTTTCTCTCTTTCTAATTCTAAGGATTAAGTCTTCCGCTAGCATAACAAAAAAGAAAGGAAAGCAGGGAAGAGGACTAGTCATTTATGTAGTTGTCAATGGATTCTGTGGGCTATTTATCCTGGCCAAAAGGGAACTCTTTCTAGTTGGGGGTGGAAGGTGACAGAACTCCATTCTTGATCCCAACCCTGGAATCACTTAAGACTCGTACAAGCAGAGTGTTTAAGTAGATAAAGATAAGATAATAAGCATCTTGCTTGCTTTTCAAATCGACGTCGCGCCTATTTGTGAAGAGTCATCGGCAAGATTCGTCTATGTGCCACACATAGGATCTGAGGACTGAGGTCACGTCTTATCTTACGTGATTGACGGTGACACCTCCTAAACTTCATGTGCTTGGATCCATAGCATGGTATCTTCCACCATTTAGTATGGCGTCCGATTTCATGGATAGGTTCATGTTCAACATGGAAAATGCACCGGATGTGTTTTACATTCAGAATTTAAAGAAGAAACCCACAAAAACATTCTGCGAGTATGCCACTCATTGGAGATTAGAGGCTGCTAAGGTTCGACCTACTTTAGAGGAAAATTAGATGAATAAGATTTTCGTCCGGGCTCAGGATCCGCAATACTATGAAAGACTGATACTGATCGAGAATCATAAATTTTTTGACATCATCAAGTTGGGAGAAAGGATTGAGGAAGGTATCAAGAGTGGTATGGTTACAAACTTTGAAACTTTGCAAGCAACCAACAAGGCTCTACAGTCCGGTGGTACGTCCAAGAAGAGGGACATAAGTGTCATAATGGTTGCACAAAGAACCAAATCACCTGTCAAGTACCAAACCTACCCGATATCTCCACTTACATATTAGCCCATTACATATCTCCAAATACTTGCACCTTCTTACAAAACTCTACCACCTACCTATCAATTACCGCCACCCCCGACATACCAACCTGCTTTACCTAGATATTCCTAACCTGCACACATCTACCAAGCTTACAACATTCAACCATCCCACTATCAATCACCTCCCACTCGCCAAAACTATCCTAGAACTCGACCAAATTTTGATCGCAGACCTCCTAAACAATATACCGCCATTGCCAAACCAATCGACCAACTGTATGAAAGACTCATAGCTGCTGGTTATGTCATCCCTATCCCTGCCATAACCCTTGAAAACCCTTCCCAATGGGTCAACCCAAATAAAACTTGTGCATACTATTCCGGCATGAAGGGGCATACCATTGATGAATGCCACTCCCTGAAGGAAAAGATCTAGGCTTTGATTGACAACAAGATCATCGTGGAAAAAGAGCCTGTTCTGAAATCCGCAATAACCCTTTACCAGACCACAAGGTTGGAGGTGTTCATATGATTGAGATAGAGGATGATTGGGATCTTAAAGGATCAATCGGTTTGATCATAGAAGGCGACGATCCAAAGAAACCAGCAGTCACCCTTAATTCGATTGTAGTTCAAATTCAGCCTTCTGAAGATGACGAGGTGAACATGTCCATACCACTTGAGTTTGAAACATCAGCCTCTGCAAAGACGCCAATAACAATTGATGTCGAGTTTGGGTCCCCAAAGGCGCCTAAGCCATTTGACGTTGTTGTATTACCTTCCAAAGCAAGGGTGCCCATTCTAGTAGTAATGATAGCCGTAACACCATTCCACATAAAAGCCATACCATGGGACTAAACAACCAAGGCAAGAAGGAAGGGGAAAGCCAAGTTCGGGAAAATAGTTGCGGCACAGGGTATGACAAGAACTGGCAGGGTTTATACCCCGAAACATTTGGCTGGGTCAAGTAAGCAGACCTCTGGTTGACAAGCCATCACTGAAACTAGGCCCAACGATCTCTGGAGAAAGATACAAGCAAAGAAATACTCAATCATTGATCAGCTAAATAAAACATCGGCACAGATTTCTATCCTTGCTTTGCTACAGAGTTCTGATGCACACAAGAATGCCTTATTAAGAGTGCTAATGAGGCGTACGTACCCACCAACATCACTGGAGGAGAAATGGCAAACATGGTAGGTCAAGTGTTGGAGAGTCACAAAATCACCTTCCACAAAGATGAGCTGGCACCGGAAGGATTGAGTCAAAATAAGGCATTGCACATCACTGTGCAGTGCGAAGATTATTTTATCACCAGTATCCTGGTCGATGGAGGGTCCAATCTCAATATTTGTCTGTTGGTAACACTCAGGAAATTGGGAAAAGGACTGCATGAAATCAAGGATGGGTCCATCAATGTTAAGGCTTTCAACGATTCTCAAAGGTCTACTATTGGGGAATTTAGCTTACGTGTGCAAATAGGGCCTACTTGGTTTGACGTTGATTTTCAAGTGATAGACGTGCCGGTGTTTTACAATCTATTGTTGGGACAACTATGGATTCATGCCGCTGGGGCCGTGGAATCAACACTACATCAGGCAGTGAAATTTGAGTGGAATCACCAGGAGGTGATCATTCATGGTGACGGTAGCAATCCTATATATAGTCGCCAGACCATTCCAGCAATTGGAGGAAGAAGAAGGATAGGTGGGGAAACTTATCACCACATCGAGCGAGTCAACGCCGTCGATAAAGATAAATGGTAGGAAAACAAAATTGAAAGCATACTGAACTGGAGCGGGTATGAACCTGGCAAGGGACTTGGCAAGAATCTCCAAGGAATCGCTAAGCCCATCAAGCTCAAGAAATATGATACCACTTTCGGATTGGGATATGAGTATACCTGGAAAGAATTCAAGGAATGGTAACCACCCTGGCGTACTATCCATTGGAGCAGCCGATACCCCATTTGGAGCAGACTTTCCAACCGACTGAAGTCATCTATGGGTCAAAAAGAGGAAACATTAGCAGTAATGAAGAACTTATTCTTGGAAGATGATGATATGGAGTGCTGTGTCATTTTTGAGGAGGAGGGGGAGGAAGTCCCTTCCATACAGGCTGTAAACAGAGAAGCGTGCCTCAACAACTGGACCGTCAGAACCACCAGAGCTCGGCGTGCCTCGGGGTAGCAAGGATGAATGAAGCACCACGTACTATTTTATTTTACTAGTTTATTTTCCTTTCGCATTTTTTATTTTCTCAAGAAAGAGCTCCAATGTTCGAAACATTTATGCAATTTATTAAAGTATTTCAAATTTTCTTATAAAGCTTACTCTTATTATTTTTCTCATTACTTTACTCATACAGCATTATTATTACTTACTTGATGAACCAATGATTATGACGTGCAACGAGAAAACACAACAAACGGACATAGATTCAGAGGAAGATGATATACCAGAAGAGGTTGTCAAAGAGGTTAAGGATTTTAAGAATAGACCTAAGTCCAACCTGGACGAGACTGAGGTTGTAAACTTGGGAGATGCAGAAAATGTCAAAGAAACGCGCATCAGTGTTCATTTATCACCATCAGAAAAGGAAGAGTACATAGAATTTCTAAAGGAATACGAGGCCATATTCGCCTAGTCGTAAGATGATATGACTGGTCTGAGTACATCTATTGTGGCACACATGCTGCCAACTGATCCCACATGTCCACCGGTGAAACAGAAGCTCAGAAAGTTCAAACCTGACATGAGTCTGAAAATTAAGGAAGAAGCCACTAAGCAAGTAAAAGCTAAGGTTCTCAGAGTAGTAGAGTATCCAACATGGTTAGCCAATATTGTGCCAGTGCTGAAGAAGGACGAGAAGGTTAGAGTCTGTGTCGACTACCGGGGTCTTAACCGGGCCAGTCCAAAAGATGATTTCCCCTTACCAAACATACACATTCTAATTGACAACTACGCCAAGCATGAACTACAGCTGTTTGTTGATTGTTTTGCTGGTTATCATCATATATGGATGGATGAGGAAGACATCGAGAAAACGACCTTCATTACGCCGTGGGGAATGTATTGTTACAAAATGATGTCGTTTGGCTTAAAGAATGCTGGGGCCACCTACATGAGGGCCATAACTACCATTTTTCATGACATGATACACAAGGAAATCGAGGTGTATGTAGATGATGTTATCATTAAATCCAAGAAAGCCACAGATCACATGGAAGATTTGAGGAAGTTCTTCAACAAAATGAGAAGGTACAACTTGAAGCTGAATCTCGCGAAATGTGCATTTAGGGTTCCTGCCGGAAAACTATTGTGGTTCATTGTAAGTCGATGAGGAATAGAACTGGATCCATCAAAGGTTAAATCCATTCAAGAATTGCCACCGCCAAAGAACGAGAAAGATGTGATGAGTTTCCTCTAGAGACTTAACTATATCAGTCGGTTCATAGCATAATCTACTATCATTTGTGAGCTAACATTTAAGATGTTGAAGAAGCACGCCACTACCAAATGGACTGTCGACTGCCAAAAGCCTTCGACAGAATCAAGGAGTACCTGTCAACACCGCCAGTTTTGGTCCTGCCCGAGCCAGGCAGACCCCTACTACTCTACTTTGCAGTATTGGATGGAGCGTTCGATTGTGTTCTGGGACAACATGATGAAACAAGAAGGAAGGAACATGTTATCTATTATCTCAGTAAGAAGTTCACCCCATACGAGGCCCAATATTCTCTGTTGGAACGCACCTATTGTGCTCTAACTTGGGTAGCTAAGAAGTTGAGGCACTATTTATGTGCTTATACTACGTACCTCATATCAAGAATGAATCCGCTAAAGTAAATCTTTTAAAAGCCCATGCCTACTGGCAAGCTAGCCAAGTGGCAAATCCTGCTAAGTGAATTTGACATTGTCTACGTAACTCTGAAGGCAATCAAAGTACAAGCATTTGCAAATCATCTTGCCGATAATCCCGTGGATGAAGAATACGAACCCATAAAGACGTATTTTCTGATGAAGAGGTATCCTTTATAGGAGAAGATATTGCAGAATCCTATGATGGTTGGAGGAAGTTATTCGATGGAGCAGCAAATTTCAAAAGAGTTGGCATAGGAGCAGTCCTAGTATCAGAAACGTGACAGCGTTATCCGATATCTGCCAAGCTCAGGTTCCCCTACACTAACAATATGGCTGAATACGAAGCTTGCATCTTAGGGCTAAAGATGGCCATTAATATGAACGTCCAAGAGTTGCTAGTGATTGGAGATTCCGACCAGCTTAGACATCAGGTCCGGGAAGAATGGGCAACCAAGAACTCCAAGATACTCTCTTACCTGCATCACATATAGGAGTTGAGGAAGAGATTCATGAAGACATAGTTCCAGCATGTTCATCCAAAATGAGTTCGTCGATGCATTGGCTACCCTGGCCTCTATGATACAACATCCAGATAAGAATTTCATCGATCATATTCCTGTGAGAACCTATGATCAGCCAGCTTATTGTGCTCATGTCGAAGAGGAAGCGGATGGAAAACCTTGGTTTCATGACATAAACGAATATTTAGATAAAGTAGAATATCTAGTGCTTGAAAATAGCACTCAGAAAAGCGTACTTCGAAGATTGTCCAACAATTTCTTTCACAGCAGAGGAATCCTGTATAGGAGGACTCCGGATTTGGGTTTGCAATGGTGTGTTGATGCAAAGGAAGCATCTAAACTACTGGAGGAGGTTCATGCCGGGACCTGTGGTCCACATATGAATGGTTTTGTCTTAGACAAGAAGATACACCGGGCAGGTTATTATTAGATGACTATGGAGATGGATTGCATCCAGTATGTCAAGAAATACCACCATTGTCTGGTACATGCGGACATGATAAAGGTACCTCCCAATGCGGACATGATAAAGGTACCTCCCAATAAGCTTAATGCAACAAGCTCGCCATTGCCGTTCGCCGCATGGGTAATAGATGTTATCGTACCAATCGAACCTGCCGTATCAAACGGGCACAAGTTTATCCTAGTAGCAATTGACTATTTCACCAAATGGGTTGAAGCAACACCTTATAGAGAAGTGACCAAGAAAGTTGTGGCAGACTTTGTCCGTGACCGTATCGTTTGTCGATTCGGGATTCCAGAATCAATCAATACTGAAAATGGCTCCAACCTCAACAATGATTTGATGAAAGCTATATGTGAAACCTTCAAGATCAGACACAAGAATTCCATAGCTTACAAGCCTCAAATGAATGGAGTTGTAAAGCCGCCAATAAGAATATGAAGAAGATACTCAGGAAAATGATAGAGAAGCATAAGCAGTGGTACGAGAAACTATCATTTGATTTATTGGGGTACCGCACCACAATCCGCACGTCAACTAGGGCAACTCCCTATATGCTGGTTTATGGAACGGAAGCGGTCATTCTCGCCGAGGTAGAAATTCCCTCCCTAAGGATCATACAGGAAGCAAAAATTGATGATGTAGAATGGGTAAAGAGTCATTACGAGTAGCTAGATCTTATAGATAGAAAAATAATGAATGCAGTTTTCCATGGTCAACTTTATCAGAACAGAATGTCCAGAGCCTTCAATAAAAGAGTCAAGCCGAGACAGTTTATACTGGGGCAACTGGTGTTAAAGAAGATTTTTCTGCATCAAGATGAAGCCAAAGGGAAATTCTCTCCCAACTGGCAGGGCCCATACATGGTTCACTGGGTTCTAACAGGAGGAGCCCTCATACTTGCAGAAATGGACGGAGAAGTTTGGCAGAAACCGATCAATTCAGATGCAGTTAAATGATACTATGTGTAACGATTTACGATTTGTTTTATGATGTAATTTCAACTACATCTAACTTGATTGCCGTTTAAGAGGGGATATGTAGGCAGCCTTATGGGTTCTGTCATAATTCAATAAAAAATTTATTTCCCCCGCAATTGGAAACTAGGGCAGAATTTTGAAGAGGACCATCAAAATTCCGAAGTAAGTTCAACTGATCATCGCAAGTAGTTATCAGACGCAGCAATCCCACTAAAGTGGGGCAGAATTTTGAGGAGGACCCTCAAAATTCCGTAACGACAGAGGTTGCAATGTCCTGAACCACGTCATAGTCGTCGGTTCATCCAAACCTATTTCTTAAATATATACATATGTCATATCTTTAAGAAACTCATGCATGTTTATTATCGAAGTTGCTTTGTTTTGCAATGCTACCCCAAGGATACCCATAGTATAACCAAATCAGAGCCGAGCCGATCAAGCAAAGGCAGCGGGGACACAAACTAACCATTCCCCTTACAAAACTCACGATTTTTCTTTGGACGCAGGCACCCAAGTTGCAAATTCATATATTATGCACTCATACTATTCGGGAATACAACTCTCGAAATTATCGCTTCGCAACTGCTATCCGCATACAATATCCCCAGCAGCCACAATATCACAATCAACAACCAGCTATCAACCATCAGCTAAGAATTTTTTTTTACTGTTCATCGTTCATATTTTGCATAAGTCTACTATTCTGCCTTCCGAGGTTAAGCTCTACCTCCATTTGCATTTATCGCATTGCATAAGGCTACTGTTCTTCCTTCTGAGGTTAAGCTCTACCCCCATTCGCATTTCCCGCATTGCATAAGGCTACTATTCTGCCTTCCGAGGTTAAGCTCTACCTCCATTCGCATTTCCTGTATTGCATAAGGCTACTATTAAGCCTTCCGAGGTTAAGCTCTACCTCCATTCGTATTTCCTGCATTGCATCAGGCTACTATTTTGCCCTCCGAGACTAAGATTTGTCTCCATCTGCATGGCTGAAATATCGCCACTACATTTAAATCCTGCATTGGCTGAAAGATCACCATTTTATTTGCGCTTTGCATGGCTGAAATATCTCCACTCCATTTGAAACTTGCATCGGCTGAAAGATCACCACCTTTTGCACTTCATGGGCTGAAAAATTGCCAAATTATCCAAGGGCATCATTGTTCGGAGGCACCATCTTCATAGCCGGAGAACGCCATGCCATGGCTTGAGGACCCATTCTTTAGCTTTTGCATATCATTATTCAAAGACATCATGGATTGGAGGCATCGTTCTCATAGCCCGAGAATATCATTTCACAGCCCGAAAATCCTTTATTATATGCTTCATGGCCCAGGACATCATGATCCGAGGACGTCATCCAAACCGTCCAAAGACAACATTCATGGTCTGACGGGAACATGCATCACGTTTAAATTTATGCACAATATATGTTTTGTGTTGCTCATTTACAGGTACACCGGCTAGCAATGACCATCTCAGTAGGAGCGATCCCGCTCCAGTTCCCACATCCTTGTAGACTTTGACCATCCTTCCTAACCTGAATGCCGCTTCCGTTTTTCGAAAATCTCCAGCGGCATATTCCGATGATGGATCCTGAACTACAGACGACCTGGTTCCTGTAAGACCAGAAATATGTAGGAAGCTCAGGAACCAAATCACGTTAAATCGTTTCAAACCACTCAGTTCGGTCAAAATTGGCCATCATATCTTTACCCGACAACTCTTACATCCTTCCCGAGTAAAGAGAAGCAGTTGTTGATATCCAATTTTTTCCTATGTATTTTTATATATAAAATATTTTCAAAATAATATGTACATGCATATATAAGCATGCTTAAGTGTTTTGGTATTTTTTCTAACTTTTAAAGGTTTTTAAAATCAATTTATTGTCCATTCTAGCAGTATAAAAAACCAAGAATTATTCCCAAAATTATCAATTTTGGTGAATAATTTATTTTATTCCCATATTTATATAAAAAATATAGTTAAGGTAATTCTTATACAATTAAACAAATTTATTTGGTGTTTTAAAAGCTAAATGGCATATAATTGCAATTCTAACCTATTTTAAGTTTAATAGCATTTTAATTATAAAAATTAATTCCAGTATTTTTAAATTAATATTTATGTGTTATTAACTGACTCCGTACTTTTAATTTGCTTTTAAAATCATTTTACTATTTTTATAAAATAAAAGTGAAAACTGGCTATTTAACATTTAGCCTCATTTCATTGCAATTACAGCCTATTTACATTTCAAATTTACCCAGCCCCTTAACCCATTTATTTAACCCGCCCGACCTTTCTTTCAATTTAGGTCGTTGATCATTTTAATCAACGGCCAGGATAGTCCCTTTCCATTTTTAATTCCCCTACCCTAACTTAATCCCCCCATTTCGTTTGGTCCGCTTCCTTTGAATACTCTCCTCTCTCAAAACTCTCTTGAAGTTTCTCTAGAACCCTAGTCATCTTCGACCCTTTTTCTGCTGTGTTGAGGTCTGACCTTAATGTTTTTCTTTCAGGTCTTCTCTGAGCTATAGTTCTATAGCCTCTCCGACCTTTGCTCCGGCATATTCAAGCATTTCGAGCCTATTTCCAACCTCTCCGGCTCAAGATCGGGCTTTCTTCCAAGCCTTTCTCATTTCTAGGGTTACAGAGAAACCCTAAGCTGCTCGAGGTTTTTCTCAATTTGTTTTCTTAGATATATTTGTTTCTCACGAGTCTCTAAAAGAGACCTCTAAGCCTGCTTCAATGGCTTGTCTTCTTATCGCTGTATCAGATTCGAGTTGAAACCCTAGGATTTGGGGGTTTTTGGCAAGTTTGATTCGGTGTTTGGACTCGGGTTCTACTTTGGAACCCTGAACTCCCAGACTCATTCTGAGTCTATAAATTGGATTTGACCTTCTTTGTTATGACTGAACTTTTTCCATGCCTGGCTTTTCTAATTAGCATAACAACTCTTTTTTGTTTGATGTCTGTGTGCTTTACATATGAGGAATTCTTTCTTCAAAACGGTTTTTCCAACTCGTGATTGGATTCACAATCCCTCTATGTTTGATTGATTACTATTGATTTTTTTTTAAAATTAAAACTCTTTCTTTACCTTTTCTTGACTTGGTTCATTCCAACAAAGCCTGCAATTTTGATTTTACTGACTATTTGATTGATTCCCTTTCCTTATTCTCACAAACCATGTTACTATCAAACTCTTTCCTTAAATAATTTCTGTGTATCTTCCCTTATTGTACTGCTTCGGAAAATATTTTGATCAACTCTTTCCTTAATTGTCTTTTACCCATTTGAAATTGGAATCCCTTTATTAAAGGGAGATTGATTTCAATGCTATTTGTTTTTACCTTTTCTTACATGTTTTCTGCACTACAAAAGGCGCGACCCTTCGACACTTTTACAGAGACTTGGAATTCAATACTTTGACACACCTACAACTTCTGATTGAACACTCTTTAAGACAATTTTGAGTTCAATAATCTAACATACATCACTTACTTTCGATTTCAATACTCAATACACTTCACCCCTGTCACGACCCAAACCCCGCTCTGGTCGTGATGGTGCCTCTCGTGAAGACAAGGCCAGCCAGACCATTTCAGAACACCACTTTAAAGCAGTTAATCAGTTGTATAACAGTTCGAACAAGAATTAATGATATTAATTAATGTAATTACAACCCAATACCGCCCGACCGGGGTATCACAAGTCACGAGCATCTATAAGAATAAAATCCCCACTTTACAGTCTAGAAATACACTGAATAATAATAATGAATAACATAAGAGGACTGTGGTGCTGCAAACGCTGGCAGTCACCTCGTTAAAACCTCTACAACTCTGCCTCCACGCGGCCAATACCCGCTACCGGGTGAATAAATACATGCAACTACACGCGAGGTACATGGAGTAAACTGAGTACTCCAACTCAGTGAGTAATAAAGGTAAATAATAACTGAGCAGCAAGAAATCACGTAAAGCAACCAACATGTTGTATAGAAGCCGGGAACAATTTTCTGAGAAAAAGAGTGAAATCTGTGATATCTTTGGAAATGCCATAGCTCAGTTCAAATCTCTTTTGAAAATGGTCTTTTCAATAATTACGAAAGCGATTTCAAAATAGTTAGTGCTGATAAGCACGGAAAATCCGCCCCTCGGGCATAAGTGCCACAGTATAAAAGGTAAAAAGGCAATTAAATTGCAAGATGAGCACATAAAAGTTCGCCCCTCGGGCAGATCTCAAAAACAATACCAGCCCCTCGGGCTCAATATCAATCGCTTAGAAACAATTTAATTCAAATGGATTGAGTTTACATAATATTTCAAATTGTGAGGAAAACAATGATGATAGCTCACTAGGAGCTCAAACAGTCGGCAATAAGCCCGAAGTATGGCAATAAGCTCAAGTCAAAGTGAAAAACAACAAGTCATAGTGAAATACGTGGTAAAATCAACAACCGGGTCGGACCAAGTCATAATCCCCAACGGTGCTCTACCCCACGCTCTCTATCCGGCGTGCAAGTCACCTCAATATTGCACTATGGGTGCAAATCCAGGGTTCCAAACCCTCAGGATATCATTTATAATCATTACTCACCTCGAACCGGTGAAATCTCTAGCTCACGGTGCCTTTGCCCCTCAAACCGGCCTCCACGCGAGTCGAATCTATCCAAAATCAGAGCGAATACATCACAATATGCTAAGGGAACAATACCCAATCGAAAATAATCGAAATATAGCAAAAATCTCGAAACTAGCAAAACCCGAGCCCCGGACCCACTTCTCGAAAAAATCAGAAAATTCACATCAATAGATTCCTCATCTCGCCACGAGTCTATACACATCAAATTTACCAGTATCGGGGTCCAATTGACCCCTCAAATCCCCATTATTAACTCTCTTGAGTTCAAGCCCTAACCATCATTTTTGTACCTTAATTCCTTGAGTTTTCAACTCTAGTCAATGTATTTACACCATAAAATCAAATTTTAAGTCCAAGAATTCATACCTGATCAAAGTCCTTGAAACCCTCTTCAAAATCGCCCAAAAACTCCCCAAGTCCGAAGTGAAATGTGTTACCCTTTCAAAATTTCGCGAAGAGGAATTAAGTACTTCTGTCCAGCAGAAACCGCTTTTGCGGTCCAAACGTCGCTTCTGCGACTTCCGCTTATGCGGTCTCCTTCCGCTTCTGCGGAAATTCCCAAGTTTCAAAGATCTGCTTCTGCGAAGCAAATTCCGCATCTGCGGATTCGCAGATGCGGCTTCCCAACCGCTTCTGCGGAAATAGGGAACTTCCCAAGTTTTCGCTTCTGCAGCTTCACCATCGCTCCTGCGAGACCGCACCTACGGTCCCATAACCACATGTGCGAAAATACCAGATACCGGCAGTTCATTTCCTTGCAAAAATCCAAAAACTCTCCGTTTAACCATCCGAACTCACCCCGAGGCCCCCGGGACCTCAACCAAAAACACAAACATGATCCAATACCTTATTCGAACTTGCTCCAATCATCAAAACACCATCAAATCCAAGCCTAAGTTCTTTCAAAAACTTCCGAAACACGCCTTTGATCAAAGACCCAACCAAACGACGTCCGAATGACCTAAAATTTTGCATACACATCACAAATCACATAACGAAGCTACATCTGGCCTCTAGGACCATCTTACCTTCTAACTAAGGCAGTTTTCTACTAATTCAATCGATGTTTTCACCTTACTTAACTAGAGAGCAGATGCTGGAGTGGGAGGCCGGGCTTTCGCCTTTAAAGGTACTCTTAGAATTCCATTCCGACCCTCAGATCAAAATCTCACCCATCAATCGGAATTTGCCAAAATTCTAACTTCGCCAATTCAAGCCTATTTCTACACCGGACCTCCAAAATCAATTCCGATCACACTCCTAAGTCACAAATCACTTCCCGAAGCTAACCGAATCACCGGAAATCACATCCGAGCCTTATAACTCATAAGTCAACGTCCGGTTGATTTTCCAACTTAAGCCTTTTTAAAAGAGACTAAGTGCCTCATTTCTACCAAAACCAATCCGAATAACCTATAACACACCAAATACTGATAATGAAACATAAAGAAGCATAAAATGGGGGAAACAGATCGGTAACTCATGAGACGACAGGTCGGGTCGTCACATCCTCCCCAACTTAATCCAACGCTCGTCCTCGAGCATACACGGAGTTGTCCTAGAAGCCAAATAATAGCTGAATAACCTTACCAAGCATATACCCGGGGGTGATCCCGCGTCACCCTATCTCATATTGGTCCGATAGCACAACATAGCTGAAATTACCCAATTCAGTCTAGCCCATAAATCATAGAACTACCTTTTCACTTCTGAAATCATCAATACGATCAAAACCTCACACCTATACTCTGAATAGTCCTGAACCAGCTGTAATATCCCATACCTGCAACCTCAGGTGCAATCACATGATATACTACAAACCCCAAATACTCGAAACGATAACTTCTATCCATAGCAGTTGCCCACAACAACCAAATACCAATAGATAATTCCTTCTTAGCTAAAGTATTATTCCAACACTTCCATATACTAATAACGATAAATGGGACACGCAGTAAACCATAACCATTTCTCAGATCAACCACTCATGAAGCCACTTCCCTTTTGGCTAATACCACAATAGATTTCTGAGCCAAACCTTGATATTATCCTTCTAACAAGCTAAAACCAAATCTGTTCGTATTCACTAATGACCCCAACGATCACCTCGAATCCAACACACCACTCTGGTGATATGACACCTTAATACAGGCCTAAGCCACAACTTGCATAATACGCACACCAATAAGAAACGATTTGAATGTACTCAAATCATGAAAATGACTCAACCGAAAGAGCTGTACCTCATGCTCATCAATACCTTCACCACACAAGGCTGAGACCCCGTCTCATATCATAGAAATAGAACACCTGAATCTACCCCGAAAGGTCATATCTCCACGTGGCCTCGCCACAATGCGCAATCCTATCCAAACATTGTTACACATGAAACACCTCAAGTCACTATGCTCAAAATCAACAGCCACGCACAATTGATGTCTGGAACCCAAGCACTTCATTACACCCACGGTGAAACAAATGACATACGACACGCAACCCGATAGGTCATAAACAACACTCCACTTACCGAGCAACATCCAATTACTCTTCCCGCTCGACTTCCACTATGAATCCCTAATAGAACCACACCACATGTGCCCATAATCAACAAATCATAACATCTCACAACATAGAATAACAACTCAAGCTGAATATGTGGCCACATCAGCCTGCCAACGAACTCATAACCAAGGAGCCTAAAGCTGCCCCTTCTACTACTACAACTCCTGCCGGAGCCGTACTATACGGTGCCCGACACCAAATCAACATCGAAATCCATAACCTCGCCCGACAACATGCCCGACCACAAGAAACGTATCCGTAAAGTCCCTCAACACCGGAACTAAACCAATGGTAGAAACCTCTGCACTGACATCCATCACGAAGGCCCAATTAAGAAACGCAGTCCTACCCCGCCATCCGCTAGTCTTTGGAATACAAACCACTCTGCTAGAACACAATCCGATGCACCTTGCCACCCATCCCGTGGCAATTTCCGGCATAGCCTATAGTGCAATAGTCTAGAATAACCTAACACTGAGACAGCCAGTCCACACTCCAACATCATATCCAAAATCTAACACACCAAGCATAGAAAGATCTGCTCGGGCCTTCAAATCCCAATAGCCGCTAAACGATGCCGATGCACATGATCCACAACCACTACATAGCCTGTACTTGAGAACTCCCAGTCTCTAACTCCATATAGCACCCGAATCACCATACCTGATCCCAAATTCCACCGTATGAATATATATCATGCCTCGAGTACCCAATTTTTCCACGAAAGGTATTTTAAGATTCCCCCGTGCCATCAAACCAACTCAGATATCAGTAGTCGGTCTAACAAGAAAGTGCCGCAATACTATCGAGGAAGTATCATCAGTTTAATCACACTATCTTTTCCTGAGACATATACTCTCGTCAAATCACTTCCAATTAGCAGTGCCATTTCCTTGATTACCTGAGGCTACCCGTTGCCTAAGAATTTTATGAACTTCTTTTCAGAACTGAACTGTAACTCATCTAGCCAAGATCTTCCATCAATCCCATCTAGGAGAAAAATCATTACATATTCCATGCTTCGCATGCCCATAGAAAATATATTCATCCCCAAATCACGGTAAAACCCAACAAGAACTCTCTCCCAATTCCATTTGCACAAGTTAAACTGCCATGACTGAATCCTTCTACCCAAACCAAGCTAAGCAAGTTGCCAAGACTCAAGAGCTTTTGCTGCACAATACCTGTAAGGGCTCATCATCTCGAACACATACGAAGAATTAATCATATCCTTACCATACTGATTCGGTCCGCTAACAAGCTACTTCATCTATCTATATTTCCTTCTGATTCATTTTCAACTTGATATCCTCTCTTATTATAGAACCACAATTCTTCTACCCAGGCTCACCACACGAGACCCAAGCATAAGACCACACTGTCTCAAACCCATGAGCCACTGAACACTCTCTCAAATATTCCTAGAAATACCACATTCCCAAAATAATCTACTATGAAGAACTTTCTGCGAATCTAAATCCGTTACCTTTATTTTCTTGATACTAATGCATAGAATCCCATAATTAACATAAAAATACCACAAACCTCGACATTTTTCCATTGAAAACACAGTCCCTAGCCACATACAGAACCTTAAGACACCTGAATGTTACATGTAGAGTCTTGAACACATTAAAACCATTCTTGAGAATCATTCACTCTTATTCAAACTACAAATTACCTGACTTAACGAACAGAACCACTCGTGCCTTATTGGCACTCCGATACCGCAAAATGAGATCCACATCCCAATACAACCAAGCAACTTCCTACTTTAAGCACCGAGTATTCTTTACCAACAACAACACTAGGCATTCCGTGATTCTCATACCCTATGGAACATAATATAACCTTTGTCGAAATTCTTCTTTTACTCTAGCCATAGCTGACTCACCCGCACGCTCCAACTGAAGCCAACATAGCACATGACCGTACAATTAGCTAATTAATAGCAAACTCCCCAACTTGGCTCGAAGCCATATCTCAAGACACACTCAACAACTCATAACACTTCTACTCTAAGGATGCCACAATACCATAGTGAGATTAAACTCAATTCGTTTACAAGTTTGTGAAAGCATAGATCATCTAGTACTGTAATCCTCTACAAATCTCACATTCATCTCCACATCAGTTGAGTCCACTCTCTTAAGCGACCCAAATTTCCAATTTCAACACGTACCCTTCAATTACACATGAGATCTCCTAACATACATATAAGGATCATACCACTTAAGAACACTCCGCAGGAGATAACCCTCCTGCTTCGCCTCAATTTAGTATTTCAACATACCTTCCACCGTCATACATATTACCAAGTCATTTAGTCTTCCTGGGTCTGAACTCATACCGCCACATGTAATGCACTTCACTCCCTATCTAGGAGACATGACAATATTCTTCACGCGCCCATAATTCGGGCTACACAACAAATCACAATAGGAATCGAACACTTAGCAGCTCATCTATTACCCAGAAAACTTCTTCGTCACTACCAAGTAATATAGATACATCCCGCAGTACTAACATACTCATCACACGGATATGCAATAGCCATTCCGACTAATAAGGACAATACTGAACATATACGTTCAAAATACTTGCTCACACATTCAGCACCTCGGTGCTCAAGCCATAGGCAAAGACCCAACCTCAAGTCCTCCAGACTGTCCCAACATAAACTCACGAAGATTTCCTCTCGCCCCGTGATCGGGAAATCACAAGCCATCAAGGCACATATGACACTGAGCGCTCACGTGCGCATACAATCGCGTGGAAGGAATTTCAAGAGTTTTTTTTCAAGGTGAATCAAGGACGCACGATAATAATTCAAGAATGTGAAGTTTTCCTAAAGGTTCTGCAGCCTCTCGAGGATAAATATAGATGTCTCCGTACCGATCCGCGAGACTCTACTAAACCTGCTCATGACTCGTAAGACCTAGTAACCTAGGCTTTGATACCAACTTGTCACGACCAAAACCCCGCTCCGATCGTGATGGTGCCTCTCATGAAGACAAGGCCAGCCAGACCATTTTAGAACACCACTTTAAAGTAGTTAATCAGTTGTATAATAGTTCAAACAAGAATTAATGATATTAATTAATGTAATTACAACCCAATACAGCCCGACCAGGGTGTCACAAGTCACGAGCATCTATAAGAATGAAATCCCCACTTTACAGTCTAGAAATACACTGAATAATAATAATGAATAACATAAGAGGACTGTGGTACTGCGAACGCTGGTAGTCACCTCGTTAAAACCTTTACAACTCTGCCTTCACGCGGCCAATACCCGCTACCGGGTGAATAAATACCTGCAACTGCCGCGAGGTGTAGGGAGTAAAGTGAGTACTCCAACTCAGTGAGTAATAAAGGTAAATAATAACTTAGCAGCAAGAAATCATGTAAAGAAACCAACATGCTGTATAGAAGCCGGGTACAATTTTCTGAGAAAAATAGTGAAATCTATGATATCTTTAGAAATGCCTTGGCTTAGTTCAAATCTCTTTTGAAATGGTCTTTTCAATAATTACGAAAGCGATTTCAAAAAAGTTAGTGCTGATAAGCACGGAAAATCCGCCCCTCGGGCACAAGTGCCACAGTATAACAAGTAAAAAGGCAATTAAATTGCAAGATGAGCACATAAAAGTTTGCCCCTCGGGTACATCTCAAAAATAGTACCAGCCCCTCGGGCTCAATATCAATCACTTAGAACAGTATCAGCCCCTCGGGCACAGTATCACATCACTCAGAGCAGTATCATCCCCTTAGGCTCAGTATCACATCACTCAACAGTATCAGCCCCTTGGGGTCAGTATCACAACACTCAAACAATATCAGCTCCTCAGGCTCAGTATCACAACACATGGGTACCCCGCGCTTACTGTGGGTGTGCAGACTGCGGAGGGACTCCTACAGCCCAAGTGCTATCATAATAAGGCCTGAAAGCCTGTACATATCAATATGAGGCCTGAAAGCCTTCTCACAATACACTCGAGGCCTGAAAGCCTCCTCACAATACACTCGAGGCCTGAAAGCCTCCTCACAATACACTCGAGGCCTGAAAGCCTCCTCACAATACACTCGAGGCCTAAAAGCCTCCTCACATAACTTAACATATCCTCATGCATGGCCCTCGGTGTCAATCAGTCCAAAAATAACCATAAGCCCCTCGGGCATCAGTAAAAAAAACAATAATGCTCAGCTCAAACAATGGTTCAAATGTCAGTTAAAAACTCAAGTTTGAGTAAAAATATAGCTGAGTTCATGAAACCGTTTAATTCAAATGGACTGAGTTCAAATAATATTTCAAATAGTGAGGAAAACAGTAATGATAGCTCACAAGGAGCTCAAACAGTCGGCAATAAGCCCCAAGTATGGCAATAAGCCCAAGTCATAGTGAAAAACAACAAGTCATAGTGAAAAACAACAAGTCATAGTGAAATACGCGGTAAAATCGACAACCGGGACGGACCAAGTCACAATCCCCAATGGTGCTCTACCCCACGCTCTCTATCCGGCGTGCAAGTCACCTCAATATTGCACTATGGGTGCAAATTCGGGGTTCCAAACCCTCAGGATATCATTTACAATCATTACTCACCTCGAACCACTGAAATCTCTAGCTCGCGATGCCTTTGCCCCTCAAACCGGCCTGCACGCGCATCGAATCTATCCAAAATCAGAGCGAATACATCACAATATGCTAAGGGAACAATATCCAATAAAAAACAATCAAAATATAGCAAAAATGTCGAAACTAGAAAAACCCGAGCCCCTGGCCCACTTCTCAAAAAAAACTAGAAAATTCACATCAATAGATTCCTCATCTCGCCACGAGTCTATACACATCAAATTTACCAGTATCGGGGTCCAATTGACCCCTCAAATCCCCATTCTTAACTCTCTTGAGTTCAAGCCCTAACCACCATTTTTGTACCTTAATTCCTTGAGTTTTCAACTCTATTCCATGTATTTACACCATAAAATCATATTTTAAGTCCAAGAATTCATACCTGATCAAAGTCCTTGAAACCCTCTTTAAAATCGCCCAAAAACTCCCCAAGTCCGAAGTGAAATGTTACCCTTTCAAAATTTCGCGAAGAGGAATTAAGTACTTCTGTCCAGGAGAAACCGCTTTTGCGGTCCAAACGTCGCTTCTACGACTTCCGCTTATGCGTTCTCCTTCCGCTTCTACGGAAAATCTCAAGGTTCAAAGATCTGCTTCTGCGAAGCAAATTTCGCATCTGCGGCTTCGCAGATGCGGCTTCCCAACCGCTTCTGCGGAAATAGGGAACTTCCCAGGTTTTCGCTTCTGCGGCTTCACCATCGCTCCTACGAGACCGCACCTGCGGTCCCATAACTGCATGTGCGAAAATACCAGATACCAACAGTTCATTTCCTTGCAAAAATCCAAAAACTCTCCGTTTAACCATCCGAACTCACCCCGAGGCCCCCAGGACCTCAACCAAAAACACAAACATGATCCAATACCTTATTCGAACTTGCTCCAATCATCAAAACACCACGATTAACACTAAAATCATCAAATTACATCAAATCCAAGCCTATGTTCTTTCAAAAACTTCCGAAACACGCCTTTGATCAAAGACCCAACCAAACGACGTCCGAATGACCTGAAATTTTGCACGCACATCACAAATCACATAACGAAGCTACAACAACTCTCAGAATTCCATTCCGACCCTTGAATCAAAATCTCACCCATCAACCGGAATTTGCCAAAATTCTAACTTTGCCAATTCAAGCCTGTTTCTACACCAGACCTCCAAAATCAATTCTGATCACACTCCTAAGTTACAAATTACTTCCCGAAGCTAACTGAATCACCGGAAATCACATCCGAGCCTTCTAACTCATAAGTCAACGTCCGGTTGACTTTTCCAACTTAAGCCTTCTTAAAAGAGACTAAGTACCTCATTTCTACCAAAACTAATCTGAATCAACTATAACACACCAAATACTGATAATGAAACATGAAGAAGCATAAAATGGGGGAAACAGAGCGGTAACTCATGAGATGACGGGTCAGGTCCTTACAACCCAACACTCTACTCCCTTCTGAGATCTGTTGACTGTTTGCTTGCAATTGGGCTTTCAAGGCTACTGTTTTACTTTCTTATTTCCCTGAAACTGGTATGTTCTAATTTAAGTTTTAGCCTCATCCCAATGTGTTTACTTTACAGTTTCTACATCCCTGTATGATTTACTACTTATATTTAATGTTAATTAGCAAGTCCATTCCCTTGCATATATTTCTACTATGAATCCCTACACCCCCTGGTTGCATTACTGCCTGTTAATTAGCAATGTCAATTTCTTTGAACATGTTTATCCCCATGAATCTTTATACCCTTATCCCCTTCTATGTGTGTGAGTTAAAGTTTAGGCATGGAATCACCTAAATTGTTGTTCATGTCTGGGCTTGATCCTTTAAGGGATCCTAACTCCCAAACAATGTGGCTAACGATTGGTTAGGGGTGTGCTAGAACTCCTAATTGTTGGGTATGACCACCAGCCTGTCTAGGCTTTTCCCAGAATCCCCTCTATTACACTTACACTCATTCCTAGTTTCTAAGTTCTACCCCTCCCACCTCCTATGAGCCCTGCTTTGGGACCTTGAGTTCCCTCTGAACTTGGACATTTGGAGGGCTGGCCCTTCCACACTGCACTTTAATTCAATTCTGCAATATATTTGGGTGTAAGCACTGCCCGGAGTTCATGAAGCTCCTAGGAACTCTGACACACCCAAAGAAATGAGAAAGGCTTTGGAAATCTGATTCTGGAAGATGGTTTATTTCATGTTTCAAACCTTGAGTCTGAATTAGGCTCTCCTTGGTTGTAGTTTAATTTCTGATGTAATTTTACTTTTCTTCATTCATTCTGGGTTATAATAATTTGTAATAACTTATGGGGTTTATAGTGAAAAGGGGATGGTCATTCATGTATGCATACGGGTAGACATCATGATCCTAGGTATTCATTCTTGTGATCACAGCCTGCTTTTCACTTATCACTTCATGTAGAAATCCTTCCTATAGTTTCTGCACTTCTGCATCTCATCTAGAAATCCTGCCTATAGGTTTTCTGCACTTCTGTACGTAGAAATCACGACTATAAGGTTTTTCTGCACTTCTGCATATAGAAATCATGACTATAAGGTTTTTTTTGTACTTCTACATATAGAGATCATGACTATAGGGTTTTTCTGCACCTCTACGTATCATCTATCACTAGGCAAATTGTTTATGGGCTCAAATAATATGTCTATAGGATTCCTTCACTTTTATAAACGTCTTAAAATCAATCACGCTTAGAAAGCATGCCTATAGGAATAACTAACTAAATCTGAATTGTCTATCTCGCTTACAAGTCTAAAACCAGTAGTTGTGTCGTTTAATGTCTACAGAACTTATGTTTTTCTATAATCAATAAGCTTTCTGTAAAATCAGCATACTCATGCATTATTAGATATCATGCCTATAGGTGCCACCTAGGCAAGCCTTTAGGTAATTAATTAACTATATCAGTCTTTGATTACAACCATGGGTAAGCCTAATTCAGATTTCTTATCTGAGAAATATGTGATAAATCAGCCTGCCTTAATGCTTAAATTTAATTCAGACCATAACCAATATTTGTAAGTCATGCTAAACAATCTGCTTTTAAGTGAGGAGGCCTGCTTGAGCCTTTTAACTGTTCTGTGTATCCCATATCTGTTTCTACGTGTTTTGTTTGTCGCTCTAGAATTTTATCCTTTTTAAACCATACCAAATCCACATTTCCCTCCCCTTTAGGACTAGTAATCCCAAATGTCTCCGGGACTGAAAGGATTGGGATGTGTAATAGCATTTAATAAGTAACAAGACTATTCCGCGTTTAATGCCTTAACGGGGTGGGAAGGGTAGATATGGATATGATGACCACGCGACAACACCACGTGTATAAACGGTTATCGGGTGTTGTATGGGGTGATCCATATTATTTATAAACCTAGGACCCCTCCCCTTTCCCGTTACTTGTCTGTATTTTTAGAATTTTAAAACTATTCAATTTTAAGCTTCTTTAACCTCTTTTATTTTACGTAACTTGCATCAATTATGTGCAAACCCCTTCCCCTTTACTTGTGTATTTTTTTAGAATTATAAAATGGCTTTCTTCCAAATTTTAGCCTCTTCAACTTCTTGTATTTCAGTTGTTTGCAACCCTTATGTGGAATCTACCTGGTATTTATAATTTTTGCTTATTTACTTAAAGTCACAATTGTAGCATGGCCGGAAACCACACTAGTGGATCTTGAGGGGTGCCTAACACCTTACCCTCTAGATAATTTTAAGCCCTTACCCAATCTCTAGTTTTCTAAATTCATTTTTAGTGTCCTAACGCACTTAATTATTAGGTGGCGACTTTTCAAAAATTGCAAACCCAATTTCCAAAAAGAAAAGAGTTGTCCGCACAAATGTCCTAAATCCGATTTCGCAAGAAAAAGGGAGCATCGACACGCATTTGCGACTAGGGCCCTCCACATTTACGATCGATTGGTCGCATTTGCAATCAGGGCATGCCCTGGCCTTCTTTCGCATTTGCAATATTTCACTCTAGCAATTTTCTAAGTCCAAACTTCACTCTGTGGCCTATCCAAAACTCACCCGAGCCCTGGAGCTCCAAACAAACATGCATGCAAGTCCAAAAACATTATACGGACATTCCCGTGCGATCAAATCATCAAAATAACATCAATAACTATGAATTTACCATCAAAATCAAAGAAAAATCTCATGAATTGTTAAGTTCAAGTTTTAACAACTGAAGGTCCGATTCACGTCATTTCAAGTTCGTTTCCTACCAAATTTTACAGGCTCAACTTAAATCAAATATAAGACCTGTACCGGGCTCCAGAATCAAAATACGGGCCCGATACCATCAAATTCAATTACATTCAAATTTTCCAAAAACTTTAAAATTTCAGTTAAACATTTTTAAAAAAAAAATTATTTCTCGGGCTTGGGACCTCGGAATTCGATTTTGGGCATACACTCAAGTCCCATATTATCCTACGGACCCTTTGGGACGGTCAAATCATGGGTCCGGGTTTGTTTACCCAAAATATTGATCGAAGTCAACCTAAATTTATTTTAAAAGCAAAATTCATTATTTTTCACAAATTTTCACATATGGCTTTCCGGATACACGCCCAGACTGCACACGTAAATTGAGGTAAGATAAAAAGGAGGTTTTAAGGTCTCGGAATACCAAATTTATTTTTAAAACAAGTGATGACCCCTTTCCGATTCCTACCAATAGCCCACAAATTCCGAGATCGTTCAAGTCCGGCCCACAAAACCCGGGACTACATAGGACCGTCCAACTTAGGACTGGTCCACGAGGCCTGTTTAGGCCCGAGCCCAGCCCATTTGCCAGCCTTAAAATCGAATAACCCGATCCAATTCTTCTTTTTTTTTCAAGAACCCTAATATCTTTCTCCCACAAAGTCCGGGACTGTTCAAGTCCGGCCCACAAAGCCCGGGCCCACATAGGATCGCCCAACTTAGGACTGGTCCACGAGGCCTATTTAGGCCCGAGCTTGGCCCATTTGCCAGCCTTAAAATCGAATAACCCAATCCAATTATTTTTTTTTTCAAGAACCCTAATATCTTTATCCTTCAATTAGTCACAGTTTTTGGCCAAGATATGAAATTTTGAACAAAATCAAGTCCTTTTATCTGAATCAAAACCTTATTCTTCTCTATAATTGTGATGTATATATATGTATCTCCTAAGTGGGCCTAGCCTATTTTTTTAAAAATTTTTTTATCTAAGACAATTTTTTGTAAATTACATTATATAGTTGTGACCTAAAAAAATTTAATTCAAATTTAAAACACAATATTGTAAAAAGATATTCAAATGAATGTGTCTAATTTTTATTATTATGACATTAACAAAACATGACCCAATCTTTCTTAGTCCCCCTCCTCCCGAATAGAATGAGCACAACAAGGTGCTAATACCACAATTAAGAAGAAAAAGAAATTAATAAAGATGTGCCAAAATACAAGTTAAATATTAATTTTACATGGTATCTCTTACAAATTTCATAAAACTATCAAGGTTCGAAGGAATTTCCGTTGGTGGTGGCGAAATACTCAATCATTGATCAGCTAAATAAAACATCGGTTATATTGCGGCAGAATTTTGAGGAGGACCCTCAAAATTCCGTAACAAGAGAGGTTGCAATGTCCTGAACCACGTCATAGTTGTCGGTTCATCCAAACCTATTTCTTAAATATATACATATGTCATATCTTTAAGAAACTCATGCATGTTTATTATCGAAGTTGCTTTGTTTTGCAATGCTACCCCAAGGATACCCACAGTATAACCAAATCAGAGCCGAGCCGATCAAGCAAAGGCAGCGGGGACACGAACTAACCATTCTCCTTACAAAACTCACGATTTTTCTTTGGACGCAGGCACCCAAGTTGCAAATTCATATATTATGCACTCATACTATTCGGGAATACAACTCTCGGAATTATCGCTTCGCAACTGCTATCCGCATACAATATCCCCAGCAACCACAATATCACAATCAACAACCAGCTATCAACCATCAGCTAAGAATTTTTTTTTTACTGTTCATCGTTCATCTTTTGCATAAGGCTACTATTCTGCCTTCCGAGGTTAAGCTCTACCTCCATTTGCATTTACCGCATTGCATAAGGCTACTATTTTGCCTTCCGAGGTTAAGTTCTACCCCCATTTGCATTTCCCGCATTGCATAAGACTACTATTCTGCCTTCCGAGGTTAAGCTCAACCTCCATTCGCATTTCCAGCATTGTATAAGGCTACTATTCTGCCTTACGAGGTTAAGCTCTACCTCCATTCGCATTTCCTGCATTGCATCAGGCTACTATTTTGCCTTCCGAGACTAAACTCTGTCTCCATCTGCATGGCTAAAATATCGCCACTACATTTAAATCCTGCATTGGCTGAAAGATCGCCATTTTATTTATGCTTTGCATGGCTGAAATATCTCCACTCCATTTGAACCTTGCATCGGCTGAAAGATCACCACCTTTTGCACTTCATGGGCTGAAAAATTGCCAAATTATCCAAGGGCATCATTGTTCGGAGGCACCATCTTCATAGCCGGAGAACGCCATGCCATGGCTTGAGGACCCATTCTTTAGCTTTTGCATATCATTATTCAAAGACATCATGGATTGGAGGCATCGTTCTCATAGCCCGAGAATATCATTTCATAGCCCAAAAATCCTTTATTATATGCTTCATGGCCCAGGACATCATGATCCGAGGACGTCATCCAAACCGTCCAAAGACAGCATTCATGGTCTGACGGGAACTTGCATCACGTTTAAATTTATGTACAATATATGTTTCGTGTTGCTCATTTACAGGTACACCGGCTAGCAATGACCATCTCAGTAGGAGCGATCCTGCTCCAGTTCCCACAGCCTAGTAGACTTTGACCATCCTTCCTAACCTGAATGCCGCTTCCGTTTTTCGAAAATCTCCAGCGGCATATTCCGATGATGGGTCCTGAACTACAGACGACCTGGTTCCTGTAAGACCAGAAATATTAGGAAGCTCAGGAACCAAATCACGTTAAATCGTTTCAAACCACTCTGTTCGGTCAAAATTGGCCATCATATCTTTACCCGACAACTCTTACATCCTTCCCGAGTAAAGAGAGGCAGCTGTTGATATCCAATTTTTTCCTACGTATTTTTATATATAAAATATTTTCAAAATAATATGTACATGCATATATAAGTATGCCTAAGTATTTTGGTATTTTTTTCTAACTTTTAAAGGTTTTTAAAATCAATTTATTGTCCATTTTAGCAGTATAAAAAATCAAGAATTATTCCCAAAATTATCAATTTTGGTGAATAATTTATTTTATTCCCATATATTTATAAAAAATATAGTTAAGGTAATTCTTATACATTTAAACAAATTTATTTGGTGTTTTAAATGCTAAATGACATATAATTGCAATTCTAGCCTATTTTAAGTTTAGTAGCATTTTAATTATAAAAATTGATTCCAGTATTTTTAAATTAATATTTATCTGTTATTAACTGACTCCGTACTTTTAATTTGCTTTTAAAATCATTTTACTATTTTTATAAAATAAAAGCGAAAACTGGCTATTTAACATTTAGCCTCATTTCATTGCAATTACAGCCTATTTACATTTCAAATTTACCCAGCCCCTTAACCCATTTATTTAACCCGCCCGACCTTTCTTTCAATTTAGGCCGTTGATCATTTTAATCAACGGCCAGGATCGTCCCTTTCCATTTTTAATTCCCCTACCCTAACCTAATCCCCCCATTTCATTTGGTCCGCCGCCTTTGAATACTCTCCTCTCTCAAAACTCTCTTGAAGTTTGTCCAGAACCCTTGTCATCTTTGACCCTTTTTCCGCCGTGTTGAGGTCTGACCTCAATGGTTTTCTTTCAGATCTTCTCTGAGCTATAGTTCTATAGCCTATCCGACCTTTGCTCCGGTATATTCAAGCATTTTGAGCCTATTTAAGACCTCTACGACTCAAGATCGGGCTTTCTTCCAAGCCTTTCTCATTTCTAGGGTTACGGAGAAACCCTAAGCTGCTCGAGGTTTTTCTCTGTTTGTTTTCTTAGATCTATGCTATATTCGTGTTTTACTGGATATTTAAGGTGTTTTCCCCAATCTTTTCTTTCAAAATTGTTTCTCTTCGATTTAGGGTTTTTGAAAGGATTTCAAAAGGTCTTTCTGATTCTTCCTTTTTCTTTTCTTTATATGTGTTTGCCTATACTATGTTTTAACACGCATGTGTTGTTCTTTTGCTTTTCTTTCTACTATGCATAACTCTCCTATACTTTGTATTCTATTGTGCCTTTAAACTAGGCTCACATGTCAATCTTTGTTATGTTTTTCTATCTGTTCTTTGCTATACTTTTCAGTATTTTTCTACTGTATGTGCTTCCTACTAAGTTCTTAAGTTGGTTTGCCTTTACTGAACTTCTGTTTGAGTTCTAAACATGCTTTCTTTACTGTTTCTTAAGTTTATATCACTTATTCTCTCTTTTGAACTTGCTTAAGTTTTGATCTTTTCTTGAACATGTTCTTTATGATCTTAGTCTGCTATCATATCTATTTGTTTCTCACGAGTCTCTAAAATATACCTCTAAGCCTGCTTCAATGGCTTGTCTTCTTATCGCTGTATCAGATTCGAGTTGAAACCCTAGGATCTGGGGGGTTTTGGCAAGTTTGATTTGGTGTTTGGACTCGGATTCTACTTTGGAACCCTGAACTCCCAGACTCATTCTGAGTCTATAAATTGGATTTGACCTTCTTTGTTATGACTCTAAACTTTTTCCATGCCTGGCTTTTCTAATTAGCATAACAACTCTTTTTTGTTTGATGTCTGTGTGTTTTACATACGAGGAATTCTTTCTTTAAAATGGTTTTGCCAACTCGTGATTGGATTCACAATCTCTCTATGTTTGATTGATTACTTTTGAATATTTTTTAAAATTAAAACCCTTTCTTTACCTTTTCTTGACTTGGTTCATTCCAACAAAGCCTGCAATTTTGATTTTACTGGCTATTTGATTGATTCCCTTTCCTTATTCTCACAAACCATGTTACTATCAAACTCTTTCCTTAAATAATTTCTGTGTATCTTCCCTTATTGTATTGCTTTGGAAAATATTTTGATCAATTCTTTCCTTAATTGTCTTTTACCCATTTGAAATTAGAATCCCTTTATTAAAGGGAGATTGATTTCAATGCTATATTTTTTACCTTTTCTTACTTGTTTTCTGCACTATAAAAGGCACGACCCTTCTGCACTTTTATAGAGACTTGGAATTCAATACTTTGACACATCTACAACTTCTGATTGAACACTCTTTAAGACAATTTTGAGTTCAATAATCTAACATACATCACTTACTTTCGATTTCAATACTCAATACACTTCACCCATGTCACGACCCAAACCCCGCTCCGGTCGTGATGGCGCCTCTCGTGAAGACAAAGCCAGCCAGACCATTTCAGAACACCACTTTAAAGCAGTTAATCAGTTGTATAACAGTTCGAAAAAGAATTGATGATATTAATTAATGTAATTATAACCCAATACAGCCCGACCAGGGTATCACAAGTCACGAGCATCTATAAGAATGAAATCCCTACTTTACAGTCTAGAAATACACTGAATAATTATAATGAATAACATAAGAGGACTCTGGTACTGCAAACGCTAGCAGTCACCTTGTTAAAACCTCTACAACTCTGCCTCCACGCAGCCAATACCCGCTACCGGGTGAATAAATACATGCAACTGCACGCGAGGTGCAGGGAGTAAACTGAGTACTCCAACTCAGTGAGTAATAAAGGTAAACAATAACTGAGCAGCAAGAAATCACGTAAAGCAACCAACATGCTATATAGAAGCCGGGTACAATTTTCTGAGAAAAATAGTGAAATCTGTAATATCTTTAGAAATGCCTTGGCTTAGTTCAAATCTCTTTTGAAAATGGTCTTTTCAATAATTACGAAAGCGATTTCAACATAGTTAGTGCTGATAAGCACGAAAATTCCGCCCCTCGGGCATAAGTGCCACAGTATAACAGGTAAAAAGGCAATTAAATTGCAAGATGAGCACATAAAAGTTCGCCCCTCGGGCACATCTCAAAAACAGTACCAGCCTCTCGGGCTCAATATCAATCGCTTAGAACAGTATCAGCCCCTCACGCTCAGTATCACAACACTTAAACAGTATCAGCCCCTCGGGCTCAGTATCACAACATATGGGTACCCGCGCTCACTATGGGCGTGCAGACTCCGGAGGGGCTCCTACAGCCCAAGCGCTATCATAATAAGGCCTGAAAGCCTGTAGAACACGCTTGATGACGAGCGTGGGGTCGTGCACTGTTGGGGATTGTGACTTAGGTCGTACCGAATGACTATTTTATCACGTATTTGACTGAAATCCATTTGCTATCATCATTACTTCGGCTGAATGCCATATTTGGACCTCGTTCCAACTATTTGAACCCTTTGGGGATTTATAATGATATTTCCCTCACTTTTTTGACTTTATGCTTGAACTCAGTCATGTTATTTTCTACTGTTTTCATACTCAGCCATGTTATTTTCTACTATTTTCATACTCAGCCATGTTTACTCCATTTTAATACTTAAATGATCTTTTAAATGATAATTGGGCTGAGTTCACTATTTTTCCATTGCCCGAGCGGCTTGTGAGGATTTTTGGCTGAGTAAGGTCGAGGGCCTATGTTGTGAGGAAACATTTATCATGATTTGAGGCCAAGGGCTTGAGATATGTATGCCACGAGGTGTCTTGATTGATATGAGGTTGAGAGCCTGGTGTTGATGCCACGAGATGGCTTGATATTGCGCTTGGGCCGTAAGGGGCCCTCCCAGGAGTCTGCACATCCCAAGTGAGTGTGGATACCCATTGTGATGTGAGATTGAGTCCGAGGGGCTGGTATTATTCTAATATGTTGCCCGAGGGGCGGTTTATTGACACTATGCCCGAGGGGCGAACCTTTATGTATTTACTTTTTTTAATTGCCTATCAATTACCTACTTAATTGTTGAAAAAGTCTTTTAATGATATTACATTTGAGTTAAAGGATTTTTTTTACCCTATCTTTCACTGATTCAGTGTTTTTAAATGGTTTTACTGCTTCATTATAGAATATTTTGTGCCTTACGTGATTTCTTGCTTTAAGTCTTTATTTACATTTATTGCTCATTGAGTTGGAGTACTCACTTTACTCAGAGACGGATCCAGAGTTTTAAGCTTATGGGTTCCTACCGCAATCTCAATTAATATACAATAATAACTGGGTTCATAAAATAGATATGTAATAAAAAATTAACAAAAATACAAGATCTATGCAAAAGTTACTGGGTTCCGGGGAACCCATATATTATACCCTAGAGCCACCCCTGACTTTACTCCCTGCACCCTGTGTGTAGATCCAGGCGCATCTGGTCCCGCTCCCGAGTGTTGATCATTCCCAGTCCAGGCGGATCCAAGGAGTCTCTAGGTAGCTGCCGATGTTCGCAGCACGGAGCTCTTCCTTATCTTATTTCTTCATGTTCTTAGTTTCTGTATTAAACTCTGTAGTTTAATTTGGAGTATTTCGAATTTGTTTAGATGTTCATGACTAGTGACATCCTGGTATCGGGCTGTGTTGGGTAATTGCCGCGAATTATGCTATTAACTGCTTCAACCTTATTTGATCATGCTTTATAATGTTTCTTAATGTTTAACTGTTAAATACTGAAATGGGAAGTGTCGACTGTCCTTGTCTTCACGAGAGGTGCCATCATGACCGGGTCCGGATTTAGGATCGTGACACCAAATTGTTTTGTTCCGAACGGATTCGATCTCTAAAAAGTACTGATTTTCCAAGCTCTCTCTTATAGATGCTCAATAATCACCGGGTTGAAGTCTTGCTTGACTGAAAGCGCTCTCTGATGCCACTGTTGAAGCTTGAATGGTTAAAATATCTCGGACCATCCTTGAAAGGATCGAAAAGTATTTTTCTTTGTCCTTCCACCATTCCAAAAGATTAAATGAGTCATCGGGATTCACTTCCTCAATTTCATGTGACAAATAAACTTCAAGCTCATTTAGTTGTGAACAATCACTAATGCTACAACCTTGAGAACCCCTGAACCCAACCCAAGCAGTAAGTGCTCTTACTCCCACAGTTCTTTTAGATGATTAAGAACTAGAATAAGAAGGAGTTGGAACACTTGGTCCAGCATTATCTATTGCAATTTGATAAGCACTATAAATAGTTCGAGCAGTTATTTTTATTGAGGCTTGTGCGTTCGAAAGTGTAGACAACTCCTCATCTTCAAGTATTAAACTATTATAAATAGATTGATAACAATATTGAGGGCCTCCTAATTTCATAATAGGATTTAACGAGCAACACCATAAATAGGGGAATATGGGGAAAATATTTTTAAATTTCTTTCTCATTAAATCAATAGCTTCTTTATAAATTTTTCCACCCTCTGAAAAATAAGCAAACAAATTTGCAAGTTCTACAAGATAAACTAAACAATTAGAAATAGTAGGATAATATTGCCTAGAAAATTTATTTGTAGCAACATGAAATCTTTCTAAATAATCTACATGTATTTTAACATTAGCCCAATCCGCATTCGTAAGGTGCTCATCATCATCACTTACATGAACGTTAAACGTTGAGTTTATGGGGTTTCTATATTCATATGCAATAATTACACTTTCATACATATAATTCCATCTAGTTGGAAAAGGTTTAGGAACCTTTCTTTCTCTTAGGCCAAATTCACCGCATCTTTTAAAATATTTTCTAAGTCTACTTCTATGGTTTGAATATAAAAGCCAGTGAAGAGCCATTATAACATTTTCAATTTCAAAATTTAAAATTCTCATACCATCACCAACAATTAAATGGTAAATATGACAAATACATATAACATAAAAAATGTTACTAAATACAAGATTTAGTGTAGCGGTAAGCAAGGCTACAACACTAGTGTTACTAGTAGCATTATTCATTAAAATTGACATTATTTTATCACTAATGCAAAAACATCTACAAATATCCGTAACCATACTAGAAATAAACTGTCATGTGTGACGTGAATTAATTATTCTCTAAACAATAATGCGCTTTTGCATCATCCAGTACTCATCAATCCAATGAGTTGTAACAGTAAGATGATCACAGTCATTACCACTTCTATTAATATCAGTAGTAATAGCAACACGACAATTAATATGAGTAAATAAATAGCACAAATATTATTCATATTCATGTTTATATTTATAAATATCACTCTTTACGATTGTGCGAGGTCATCCTTTATAAGTAGGATTAAAAACTTTTCTAATATAATGCAGAAAGTGAGGGTTAGACGGAAACTATAGGGTAAGCCCTGCTCATCTTCTTCATCAATAGATTGATATCCTTAAAGAGAATTCATATATTCATTGTCTAAGTGTTCACCGCCTCCAACGTTATGCACATATTGACTCTTAGTAAATTGTAATAAAGTATTATCACTATCAATAATAGGAGCAAGTGGAGGGTGGGTATAGGGTTTGGGTAGGGGAGCCCGGGGAGTTAGAGGAGGAATAGATTGCCCACTAGATTCACCACTCTTGGATTTTCTCTTATTTTTACTAAATATTTTTTTAAGAAATAGTCCTTCTTAATTATAATTATACAAAGTAAATGAACTAACAAGACTATAATATTAAAACTAAAGAGTTGGAATGAGTTTACCGAATTGACGAACAACTTGCTAAAAATTAATTATCGTTGAAGACTTGAAGACTTAAATAATTCAATCACCAACTTCATAATTTTTCACACAAATTGCAACAATAAAGTAATCAATTATAGAAGAAAATTTGAGAGAGATCGATGATTTCTTTATAATACAGTCAAATTTCTTTATAATAGCCTTATTTGTTCCGAATATTGTTGGATGTTATAACGAAGTGCGGTTATAGAGAACATATATTAAAATATAACATGAAAATTTGTTCCAGAAAAATTTGATTTTTATAATAAAGTGTTATTATATAGAAATATTATTATATAGAGGTCTTACTGTATATAAAAATAATTATCTTACGTTCATTATTTTGGTATCAATGCTATGCGCGATAAGTTATTATGCAACTTTAAGAGTGGGTGTCCACTAAGTAATTCTCCAAATTTATATTACCAATAATATCAACAACCTTTTTTTTTAATCTATAAAGCTTCTACTTTCTTAAATTATAGGTCCAAAAGGCTAAAGGTTTGGGTTATCAAATTTTATAGCGTATATTACCAATCAACTGGAAGCTTCTGATATGTAGTTGCGGTCATGGGGAAAAGACAACTGAAATGTAAGTCAAAAGGGAGGGGTTTATACTTTATATATAAGAAGAATGATTTAAATAGCTACACCAACCGTGCATAAAATTCTTTGAAATGGTGGTAATACTCGCTGACTTTAAGACTTTAAGTTTGTAGCCCCGCTGTTTGATTGCTAAATTTCATATATACCTACTACAAGGGAAACCCAAAGGAGACGCAATTCGAAAAAATGACAATAAATGTCTACTTAGAAATAGAGATGGATCTAAGATTTAAATTTGAAATTTTACTATATCTCATGTAATTTAATTGGTTCAAAATTTATTTTATATATATATATATATATATATATATAAATTTTCTAACAGATGTATATGTTAGATCTGATTTTAATTATGCAAATAATATATCTGTGCAGGAACTCATGGATAGCAATTCAAAGATTAAAGGAATCAAATTAGAGAAGATCAAGGAATCAATGAGCAACTACGAGATGGAAGCAATTAATCAGGGAACTTAAGGAAAGCAATCCGAGATTGGCAAAGATCAAGAAATCAATGGACAACTACGAAATGGAAGGAATCAAGAAAAACAATATGAGATTAGAGTAATCAATCAAAGCCAAGACGGAATCAATTAAGCCTAAACTTAAGGAATCAAACAAGTCGCGCGTATCCAAATCTAGAAGGTGCAAGATCTTGGGAAATGTCACGACCCAAAATCCACTAAGGGTCGTGGTGGCGCGGGACACCTCTGTCAGGCCAGCCGACTAACTTATCAATAAATTCCTCTTTTAATACTTTTGAAAATCTAAGGTTTTTCCTTCTATTTTTATAAATAAAAGTTCACTACTAGAATTCTAATTTAAATAATAACAGTTAGTAAAAATCCGTTGTAAACCATCTCAGAAACCCTGTGTCACAAGTACATGAGCGACTACTGATAAAAGAAATAAAATACAACATCCGCCCGGAATACAGTGTACGGAAAGTAAATACAGTACATTGGAAGGAACTACTCTAGCTGCGGTCGCCTCAATGATGTAGCTCACCTAGTCCCAGTGTCATCCATACTGCTACATCCAATAGGCTGCTAGAGGTGTATATATACTTATGCAACAAAAAGGTACAGAAGTGTAGTATGAGTACGTAATCAACGTGTACTCAGTGAGTGTCCCGCCTAATCCTGAAGGGGTAAAGACGAGGTTGTCAACTTTGACACACTCTAATGGTCCAACGGTCATTTATTCTCAATATATACATATCGAACAGTGGATTTATTTTCTAACATGATTTTTATCCAGATAGAGGAAACAAGTAAACACGTAATTTCAATTTTCCAAGATTTCTTTTCATTATTAACAAGATGATCTCGAGCCAGAGTGAGACATGTAACGACTTAAATAAGTCCAGGCAGCAATACAAGCATGCACAAATCATACCGAGGTGACGGCCCGATCCAACAGAAATAAATGTGCACTTGCCGAGGGTCGACGGCGCGCCTATAGATGCATCTTTTAATCTATCGAGGCGTTCAGCCCGGTCCAAAATAAACACACACAGACAGACAATCAGTCAAGAATTCAATATGGAGCAATTATCCAAGAAAGGCCAATTCTCTTTAATAATTTGAGAAAACGAAGCTTAATTCTTTTTAGAAATCCATTTATTAATTTAATGTGATCTAAGCAATTCAAGCCATCAATGGGTTCACAATTAATCCAAGTATACATGTTTTTGGATCCTAGACTACCCGGACAATAGCATAATAGCAGCTACGCACGAACTCTCGTCACCTCGTGCGTACGTAGCCCCCATAAACAGGATCACATAGCCAGTTTAATTCACCTATGGCGTAACTTCCCCCTTACAAGATTAGAAAGGAGACTCACCTCGCTCCGAAGACTCAAAACCGGCATTCTACATTCTTCTGAGGACTCCAATTGATGCACCACGCTCCAAGACTAGCCAATGGTTACGCAAATCCATTAATATATGCTCAAATATTCATTACAACTAATTTATAGCAATTCCTAAACCCGGTTGAAAAGTTGACCAAAACGCCCTCGGGCCCACGTGCACGGAATCCAAAACTTTTCGACGATAAAGTTTACTCATATCCTTAGGAACTCGAATATATAATTTTCTCTTAATTCCATACTCGAAATCGTGGTTAAATTCCAAGAATATGATTTTCTAGGTTTTCCACCAAAATCCCAAAATTTTATACTAATTTCCATGACTAATTCCATGTATAAACCTTGTATTTAACTCAAAGCTAGCATAAATTACTTACCTCATGACAAGTGACGAAAATGGCGTCCCCAAGTTGCTCCCCATCGACTCCAATGGAAGAAAACTGGGGTTGAAATGAGCTCAACCCCGAACTTAAAACATCCTCACTGCCCCAGTCATTTTCGCTTCTGCGAAAATGTTGCTGCTTATGCGGTTCCGCATTTGCGGACAATAGGCCGCTTCTGCGAATTTCCCCTGGCCTAGCCCCTTTTATCTTCTGTGATGCTCCTTACGCAGATGCGGTCCCGCTTCTGCGGAACCTCGACCGCATCTGCGGCCCACGACCCTTCGAACCATTACGCTTCTGCGGTGCCCTTTACCGCTTTTGCGACTCCGCTTTTGCGGATACCTGACCGCATAAGCGGTCCCTGCTCCCCTTCTCTCCCAACCGCTTCTGCGGCTTCTCTCACACTTCTGCGGGGCCGCTTCTGCGGTCCCATCTCCACAAAAGCGGAAATACCAGCAACCAGTAACTCAGCTATTTCCAAAAATCCATTTCCGATCCGTTAACCACCCGGAATCTACCCGAGGGCCCCGGGACCCCAACCAATCATACCAACCAGTCCCAAAATACATTAGGGACTTGCTCAAGGCCTCAAATCATAACAAACAACGCTAAAACCGTGAATTACACCCAGATTCGAGCTTTATGAATTTTGAACTTTCCAACTTCTATTTCCGATGTTTAAACCTATCAAATCACGTCCGATTGACTTCAAATTTTGCACACAAGTTACATTTGACATTGCGGACCTACTCCAACTTTCGGAATCAGATTCCGACACCGATATCAAAAAGTCAACCTCTGGTCAAACTTCTCAAAAACCTCTAAATTCTAACTTTAGCCAAATGGCTTCAAAATGACCTACGAACCTCCGAATTGACTTCCGATCGCGCTCCTAACTACAGAATCACCATACGGAGCTATTCACAGACTTGAAATCCCAAACGGACATCGATAACACTAAAATGCACTTCAATCCAAACTTAAGAAATTCCTTCTAAAATGCTAACTTCCACAATATGCGCCAAAACGCTCCCGGGTTATCCAAAACCCAATCCGCGCATACGCCCAAGTCCGAGATCATCATACGAACCTGCTGGAACCTTCAGATTCTGATTTCGAGGTTGTTTACTCAAAATTCCAATCCTAGTTCATTCTTTCAACTTTAAGCTTCTCAAATGAGAATTTTCATCTAAATTTAACTCCAATCTTCCTGAATTTAAATTCCGACCATGCGAACAAGTCACAATTCCTGAAATGAAGCTGCTCATGGCCTCAGATTGCTGAACGGCGCGCTAGGGCTCAAAACAACTGGTCGGGTCATTACAGGAAGCATATATGGAACATAAATCAAGGATCATGTAATTACAGCCGTTGCTGTATGACCTTATTCTTGGAAAGAATCAATTTCTTTCCAACGATCAAATCTCTTGGGTTAGCAATTCTCTCCAGAAATTAAGCCTCTCTCAAAGTATTTAAACTTATATATATACCCTAGAATAACATACTTTGATCAAACCAAATACCCTTTCTTAATTATACTACAAACAAATATTGTAGCTCTACTAGATTTGCTATGTAGCAAGTTAGAGAAGAAAGAAAGAGCAACACTGGTGAGACATTATAACAAAAAAAACGAGTGATATAGGAACTAAGCGATCGGTGTAGATCACACCATTCCCTGTACTCTTAAAGAAACTCATTCACTGAAAAAGAACTTCCTTGCAACCTAAGGGGACTGGACTAGGATTCACATTGAATCCGAACCAGTATAAGAACTCTGGTGTCTTTAATTCTTGCATTTAAATCTGGCATCTTAAATTTTGTCTTTACTAGTATCAAGTTCTTATATCCAGTCGACTAATCATAAAACTAGGCAAGTGCTAGCTATTAAGTTTAAAAATAAACAATTCACCCCAATCTTGTACTTTTAATTAGTATCAGAGCAAGGTTCACACTTTTCATTTTGCTTAACAGCTTGTGAGAAAAGATCATGGCTAATCAAATTATCATAGGAGCACTTTTTCAAGAAGGTACTTCCCAAGTAAGGCCACCATAATTCAATGGACAACATTTCTCCCATTGAAAAGTACGTATGAAAATATATGCAAAGGCATATGATGTTAAAGTATAGAGAGTAATCAAAAAGGGAAACTATCATTTGTCGGCTGCTGCTCAACCTCTTGCTGATCCTGAAGATATAGACTCATATACAGATGAACAAATGACAGTTGTACAAGTCAATAACAAGGCAAGAAATTTGCTTTACAATGCTATAAGTGGTGAAGAATATGAAAAAATCTCTAACTATTATACAACCAAAGAAATGTGGGATAAGTTTGAAGTTATATGCGTAGGAACCAGCAAAGTGAAGGAAACACATATCAACATGTTGGTTCATGATTATGAACTCTTCTAGGTGAAATAAGTAGAATCCATTGAGGAAATATTTTCCAGATTCAGTAAAATCATTAGCAACCTAAAATATTTCGGCAAACCATACTCAAGTGGTGACCAAGTTAGGAAGATTCTTAGAAATTTACCAACCAGTTGACAAACTAAAGTAGTCACACTTGAATCACAAGATCTGAATAAATTATCTTATGATGAACTTCGTGGAGAACTCATAGCCTTCGAAAAGACGTATCTCAAGAAAACAAACCAATAAAAAAAGAAGAAAATTGTTGCATTCAAGGCCACAACTGAGATAGTTGAGAATGATATCAATGATGAACCTGAAGCTCTTCAAGAAGAAATTGATATGATGTCAAGAAACATGGATGACTTAATGAGAAGATTCAGGAACAAGAGAAGAGGAAGGATTCCACCTAGGCAATACATACAATACAACGAACAAGATAAGAATGATGGAAAATGCTACGAGTGTGGAAGATTTGGACATATTCAACCTGAATGGCTATATCTAAAAAGAAAAATCTCTAGAGGTTTCAAAAAAAACAAATCATTTGGAAGTTGGAGTGATGCAGACAGTTCAGAACACGAAGAAGTAGCAAACCTTTGCTTCATGACAATTTTGGAAAACAATATGAACAAACTTTCAAGATGCTGGACAGACGAAGATATTCCAGACGATGACTGGAAAGACAACAATGGAAACTGCTTCATGGTTTGAGGTGAAATAAGCGATGTAAGATCTTATAATTGTGAAAGATGTAATAAATTGCAGGATATTCTTGATCTCACTTTGAAAAGAGTCTCAAAAAATGATGGATGAAGTAAACAGACTCAACAAAGAAGTAAAAGACTGGAAACTCAAACATGAGGTATGTGAAATCGAAAAAGAAGTACTTTAAGAAGAGTTTGATGAATTGCAAATGCAACTCAATGGCATGTGCAAATCTGGTAGTCAGAGTTCTATCAGGTCAAACCAGACGACTTACAAGTCGACTAGAAAAGGACCATCTAGAACTCAGTCCACTAGTGCTAACACAACTGAAAGGCCCAAAAATGGGTCAGTAATTACCTGTCACTACTGTCACACCTCTTTTTTACGGCGCTTACACCCCGCGAAGGGTATAAATAAAAAGAGTTTTTCCAATTAAGGGACGGTCGGAACGGGATTATTTATTTAAAAGTTTCAGAGTCGCCACTTGAGAATATAATGGTGTCTCAAGTCAC